>KL269827.1:0-12847 GCA_000699545.1 Podiceps cristatus | reverse complement strand
GAGAAAAGGAGGCTGAGGGGAGCCCTTATCGCTCTCCACAACTACCTCAAAGGAGGTTGTAGCCAGGTGTGTGTCAATCTCTTCTCCCAAGTAACAAGAGATGACAGGAGGAAACGTCCTCAAATTGCACCACGGGAGGTTTCAATTGGATATTAGGAATCATTTTGTCACCAAAAGGGTTGCCAAGCACTGGAACAGGCTGGCCCGGGGAAAGGGGGAGGGACCCACCCCGGGGGGGGAAATGGTGGAGGCACCATCCCTGGAGGTATTTAAAAGACATTTAGATGATGCGCTTAGGGACATGGTTTAGTGGTGGACTTGGCAGTGTTAGGTTAACAGTTGGACTCAATGATCTTAAAGGTCTCTTCCAACCTAAATGATTCTCTGATTCCATGACAAATCTTCATATTTTACAAACCGTGATTCTTCTTCCCTCCTTCTGTACCCTCCTTCAGCATGCAAATTTCTTCCTTACTCTTACACCACAGGACCTGTGCTCCCCATGACGATATATGAAGAAGACACAAAACCAAAGGCCAAATTTCTCTTTCTAGATGAGCTTTCAGAAAAGCAGCCAACCTGGAAGGCATACTTTGCATATATACGATGAAGATCATGGAGAATGAAGAGGAAAGAGTCAGAAAGGGAACTGAAACCATCTACTGATTTCTATAGATTCACTTCTGATTAAAATCAGCGCAAACGCTTTCTAAAATAAGCTATTAAGGAAGGATTCTCCTAGTTTCATTGTTGTTCCCTCATCTTTTTCTCATGAGGTCCCATAATCCATAAAAAATACAGAAGTCCTGCTGTGGAATTAGTACTTTAGTTCTCTTTCCTATATTTTCTACAGTGAAACAAGTCAAACCATGGTAAGTTACGTAGTTTTATAAGAGTTTCAGCTGGCTATTTTAACTATCTAAAGCTGAAAGCAGTAAGCTCCTTGAGCAAGGTGGCTTGAAGGACAGTGGGCCAGTTACAGTGGGAAATACATCTATTTAAAAGACCTGGGGCACAGGCATTTTTGAATGGGGTTATAACCTTCACACCAAACTGCTCACTGAATTACTTTCCTTGTATTTTAGCTGGATGCAACTCTGTTAATAGCACATCGATGACAAAATGACTCATCTGAAAGAAGTGTAAGAATTTTAACATCTTTTTTCTGCCTCAGAAGGGATACATATTCAAGTCCTAGAGACCTAACATCATCTTTCTGCCTGAGAAAATAAAAAATCTTTTGTTGTCCTTATCATGCACCATCCATAAATATTAAAGACAAAAAGCTGCCACATAGTCATACCTAAGTCAAACTTTAAAACACACAGTCCTTCAAGAAACATGGAAAGAACTTGAGTATTTTACAATATTTTAATAAAGCTATTATCTTACACTAGTTTTAAAAACTAAAGTTCAGGGAATAACATACAGAATTGAAATTCAACACAAATGGGTTAAGAGACTATATATTTGGGACTGTACAGTAGAAAACTTCAACTTAAATAGCCTTTTGCTGTGGCCTGCATAGGCCCTGATGTCTGCAGGATGGAATGCATCTTAGAGAAAATGACAGCAAACAATTTTGTTCTTTATAACATAGGCACTACACAGCTAAAAATACTAAGCAGAACACCAATAACATGAAGTAAAGAAATCTCACATTAAGGATTTCTTTTTACATTAGAATCATAGTTACAGCTTTTTGTGACACATACTGATATTAAGGTTTCATGAAAGCTAAAAAAGAGATTGACTACAGCCTTTATATTTTGTTTTAACACCAGTAAGCTTTCTGTCAGCACTTTCCATCTAGAGATTCATATTGCACAATACCATATTCTGCTTTGTTCCAATTGTTGAAATAGAATTAAATCACTAAATCGATATTATTTTGCATTCAGTAGTGTTTTGGAACAGAATTATTAAGCTAACATCCTAATTCATCAAAAGAGGAGAAGGGAGAGAAGAGGAAGGGAGCAGGGAGAAGGAAAACAAAACAGTTCTGTGGTTTGAGCCCGAAGGCTTACATGCCTCATCACTCAAGGGAGCTATCTTGAGTGAGCAGCCAAAAATTGCTTCCCTTCATATTATGCAGTTCTGACGCAGGGATCTGAAGACACCATGCCTGAGTAGCACAAATATCAGCCATTTCTGCCATCTGCCCCACAGTGGGAATACCAGATGAAATCAAACCAGTTTGCTAAGTGAGCATAGTGAAAGGCAGCTCCCTACCGCTGATGAACTGTGGAAAGATTTTTAAAGTTGAGTATTAGCCATTAACAGAAAGGCAAATACATTGCACTTCTAAAGCCATAAAGATTTAAAAATTAAGAAATACAGTGACAGTAGTGCCACCTTCCCTCCCATCATTCAATGGAAATTAGGAAAAAATAACAATGATTACAGGAGACTTAGAAATAATCTTGGGAGTCATTAGTTATTAATGAAAAATTATATACAATTCATGATGACACTTCTATTCTTTGACAGAAAATAACTGATCACTACCAACTCTAGAGACTCAGGTGCTCCCGGGCCTCAGACCAGCTGCCAATTCAATCTTCGGCTGATGAACATCAGTAGAGTTATTTTAGTTTTTATCCTTGGGATAGCACAGTAAAGTTTTTCAAATATGGGGGAGGAAGCTAGAAGATTAATATCACATAATTCTGGAGATTCTTCCAACCCCAGGAGAACTGGTGGGCATGGAGCAGTGTAGTTTGTGTCCAGTATCTACCAAATACAAAACCAATTAGCATATCCAATTTAGCAGTTGAGATCTTGGCATCTCTGGTCTCTAGCACATTATGCAAGACCTATATGGATAGTGAAAGGAATATTTTGAATCATGAATGACTCAAAAGTCATAGAGTCATGGATTTATCAGTTGCAATAGGGAATTGCTTTAATGAGGCATGGCAATACAGTTAAGATTTTCAGTTTCTAGTATGAAATGTTTGAGTTCTAATCTAAAGCTGAAAGCCTGAACACTAAAAAAATGGTATTTTCAGCAGCAACTTCTGAGGGGAAGAGGAAGGATGGGATGAATTCTTCATAGAAGCCCAAATAGAAACCTCTACCAAAAAAATTTATGAGGTACCTTTGCCTGGACCTAAGAACTTATCAGGACTAGAAGAAAGACCAAAAGTCTGCAAGTTGTGAAATGTGCAAAGCTGCAAGTTATATTCACAGAAATTAACATGACTAAATGTTGTTCAAAAATTCTTTGGGATACACTCATATCTTTTACAGAAGTTACTTGTAAACCATATTAGCTTTTCCAGCAGAGGTTGCAAATTCCTTATCTATAACCTATGAGAGAGCACAACTACAGAGACAAAACCCATTAGTTTCTTGAAAAATAAATAATATTTCATGATGAGACTTATTCAGCATAAAAGCATGTAGCTCATAACTTTCAGTCTCTACTTCAGATTTAAAAAACCACCCACAAAAATTTCCATTAAAGCTCAACATTTTGTATTTAATAATCTCAAAATTCAGCATCTAGGCCTAATGAAAACAATTCTGCTGCTTTCACAAAGGTCAGATCAAATTTTTCTAAGGCTTTTACCAAAGAAAGCTTTAGGCCGAACCTAGAGTTAATTTGTGTTATGAGAAAGTAAATGACAGAAACTTATCCCCCCCCCAAAAAAAAAAAAAAAAAAAAAAAAAACCCCCCTGAATTCTAAACCTGACATTAAGACGACCTCTGATTAAGCAGAAATTAAAAAAAAAAAAATAAAATCTAGAACTCATTCACCAGCCTAGGGGATATACTTGTCCCTGATGTAGACAGGACAGCTTGCATAACCACATGGCTCCCACTGACTTGTGATAGACTCTTAGAATCATGGAATGGTTTGGGTAGAAGGGACCTTTAAAGATTATCTAGTCCACATACACCCACCTTCCCACCCACCCTCCACCATGGACAGGGACATCTTCTACTACATCAGGTTGCTCAAAGTGCCATCCAACCTGGCCTTGAACACTTCCAGGAATGGGGCATCCACAACTTCTCCAGGACACCTTTTCCAGTGCCTCATCACTCTCACTGTAAAGAATCTCTTATGTCTAATCTAAATCTCTCCTCTCTCAGTTTAAAACAGTTGCCCCTTGTCCCATTACTACTGGTCCCGGTAAAAGGCCTCCCTCTATCTTTATTATAGGCCCCCTTTAAGTACCGAAAGGCCGCAATAAGATCTCCCTAGAGCCTTCCCCTCTCCAGGTTGAACCACCCCAACTCTCTCCCCTCCCTCAGCCTGCTAGTCACGCTGCTCTGGATGCAGCCCAGGATACGGTTGGCTTTCTGGGCTGCAAACACACATTGCTCATATTCAGTTTTTCATCCATCGATATTCCCAAGTCCTTCTCTGCAGAGCTGCTCTCAATCCATTCATCACCCAGTCTGTACTGATACTGGTGATTGCCCCAACCCAAGTGCAGGACCTTGCACGAGGTTTTGTTGAACTTCCTGAGGTTTGCAGGGACCCACTTCTCAAGCCTGTCAAGGCCACTCTGGATGGCATCCCTTCCCTCAAATGTATCAACTACGCCACTCAGCTTGTGTCATCTGCAAACTTGCTGAGGGTGCACTCAGTCCCACTATGTCATTGATGGAGATACTGAACAGTACCAGTCCCAGTACAGACCCCTGAGGCTGTCCCCTGAGATACAGCTACCCTGAATATGTTACTTTTTACTGATACGGGAGCCTGTGCTTCTCCTGTCAGTGCTTACACACAAAGGGACACATCTCCTACCTCACAGCAAATCTGCACTCATCTAGTTTCAATCATAACCCAAATATTTCAGCTCAAAAAAAAATAGAATGGGTTAAAGCTTTACTTAAGCTGTAAATGCTTGTAGTCATAACATTATTTTTTATTATTGTTCTCAGACATGAAAAATCCACAGACACATTTGCCTTCCTCCTAACTTCTGCAAGATTTCAAACAGAGCTTGTAATATTCACTTAGACATTCCAAGAGCTCCCTGAAGTTCAAGCTTTCACATCTAATAACTCTGAAACTTTTTAAACCATTTGTTGTAAAGCTGTCTTGTTCTCCTGCTTTAATCAATTAGTGTCTCTTCTGTCATACGTATTTGTGAGGAGCATTATGGGGAGCTGGTCAGCTTCTATTTTGACCAGCTCACTTCCGACACAAAAGAACATCATGGACTTCTACTCAAGTGGCTCACAAATCACTTCTGGGACACATTAATGGTTCAAAATCCTGGGAAAGAAACATACAATCTCCACAGATTTTTCCCTTTGGGGCATTTTAATACCTAGTTTAAAGAATTAATCAAGAACTAAACAAAATGTATTCTCCTCCCAGGAAGTACCCACAGTCTTAAAAAACCTACTAGTTTCCAGTTGATAATTTTAAACTATTTCCACTGTAATCAACTTCTATCTAAAACCAAAATTATTTCAAAACCTGAAGCACAAATAGAACTTTTCCCATTTCTGTAAGAAGGCAGCTCATCCAGAGATTCTAATTATGCCTAACTAGTAGTAGCTGCTTTTAACTCAAGTCCAAAAATGCTGACACAAAACCATCTTTTTTCCTAGCAAAGAATGGGGTGGGGAACAAAAGCTGGATACTTAACACACGATATTATGGCAACTATGGTTCTGCAGGAACACTTAGTAGAAACTATAAACTAGTGGTCCTTTTGGTTCTGAAGTTTGAAGCGATATATTTGTTGGTTTATGAGAAGCTACTTGCTTGCAGATTTTGAAAAATAGATGTTGTAGTCTGCAGGCTTTCTACAACTCTAGTAGGAAAACGGGAGGATGATGACAGCACAATCTTCTTTGTCAGACAAGATAATAATATTTAGCCAGAAACTAACAGTAAAAGCTATTGTAGACAAATAACAAAGAGAAAAATGACAGAGTAGACAGCAAATAAGATATTTTCTGTACAGCTCAAGTTTTCGACTGTCTTTTAGAAATCTCAGAAATCTGTAGCTGAATCAGAACAAGGTATCAGACTTCTAAAATCAAAGCCTCCAAATGTTTCATTTGAGCCACATTCATCTGAAGAATCTTCTGTTCCTTCTTTACACTATAAAAAGGAAAACTTATAGCTGCTTAGCAGAGATATACTAGTTGTAATACCAAAACAGCTATGTACTGCTGCAGAAGATCTGAAGATATGCTTCTGTCTCCAAAAGCTTCTGTTTCTCCTCCCCAAATCAATTAACCAAATATTCCTACCAAACTTGCCAAGGTATTCTGAAGTATTTTATACAGTCTTTGTAAAGGTCCTACTTCCACCATCCAAATGAGATAATAATTTTAAGTGTAATGATCTCTAAACTTTGGACTAAAGTCCTCAGAACTAGTGATATATCCACTCAACCACGCCCAAACAGGATAGTTGCTCTTTTATAGACAGTTGCTTTGGTCATCTTACAATTTGGGATCCTTCTTGGTTTTGCTTTCCCTTTTAGTTGTTTCAATATGTTAGTGTTTAATAAAAAGAATCCCTTATATTTTATTTCAACCACCACCAGCTCCACATACAATTTTGGGATGGCATTTTCACATGCATTGCCTCCCATATTGTTCATTCTTGTAATGTCCAGGCAATCATTTCAGAACTAGGGTAGGACTTTAGCTTTTACCATTCACTGCCTTTTAGTTGTGGAAGTGTTCATCCTGCAAAACTGTTTCACCTCATATGACAGAAAAATAAGGAAAAAAAAAATCTCAACAGGGTCAGTTTTCCTGATCATTGGAACTTCATTTGAAGAACTCCCCAAGACATCTGGACCCTTCTGAAAGAAGGTCTAAAGAATATATAGTCTTAGTATGTATATCTTCTGGTCTTTAAAAATCAGAATCAGTCTTCTGTAAATGCAAAGCAACAAGCAAATAGCACTGAATCAAGCCATGGTTTTGTTCTGTTTCAAGTGCAGATTAAAAAATGGAAACTTCTTCTGCAAGTGTTCTGCCTATCAAACACACCTCATTATGTGACAGTAGTCCTGATAGGCCGTAACAGAATTGAGGACTACACTATTTGAAAAGCAAGTACAATGTCTCCCTTAACAAAACAAGCAAACATGAAAAAAACATTTTTTTTTTTTTAACTGTTGTTGCTTATAGAGTGTCTAACAATTTCACATGTCTGGTCATTTGAAAGACTTGCCACTTCCTTACTTCCATCTTCCTAAATCCATTTCCTTTCAACAGTGAGACAACCGATAACATCATCAGTGCTAAAAAGAGAAGGCAAGGAAAAAGGTGGGTAGAGAACAATCCATCCAGAGAAGAATCAGAATATTGGTAGTAGTGATGGCACTACAATGTCTCCTTAATAACTCACAAGAGTTTCACTGACACATGGAATGTGACTGATGAATCCCACCAAGGTTTCAGAAAAAAAAACAAAACTAAACAAAACAACAAATCCCATAGCAAGCCTTTGTGCACTGTCAGTAAGGCATTAAATAGTATAGTAGAACAAGGTCTTTGAATTGATTGTACTAATACTTAACATAATCTGAATTTTCCTATCTAGGTATTTGCTAGCTTTGATGAAATAAAAGTTGGTAATTGTTTTAAAAAAAAAAAAAAAAAGAATCCTTTGGGATAAATTTGGGAATGGAAGATTACAGAAACCTTCAGCGGTACTGAAAACCCTTTGTAACTTGTTATGGCATGAAGATTTCACAGTCCATCTCAAGCACAAAACACACAAGAAATACAGGGAAAAGAATAAAAAGCAGATGTTTTCATTTACTACCAAAAATAATACTTTCCATCATGATTCCATGCAGTGGAGGTAGACACTAGAACATTACAAGGTTTAGTATCATTTTTCCCAGTCTTGAGAATTTAAAGGAAAGAAATTTCACAAGCCAGCTCCCAAAAAACTTATTTTGAATAACAAATACATGCTAAATTCTTTTGTATTTCTCATTTGGCTTTCGACAATTAGGTTGAAGTCAAATCACTTGTAAAGCTTTTGTTGTACAACAACCATGAGGACTATAAAAGTTACTTTCAAGCAAAAGCATCCACGATCCTAAGACACAAAGCTTTAGAAAAATACCACCAACAAAATCTCAAAAGTTCAGTTAAGGTTATGGGAATCTGCAGTCCTGTGAAATGCATAACAAGCTTCAATATAGACTACAACTTGCTTTGCAAAGCAGTGCTTCATTTCCTCGAATCTGGCCTCAGGCAGTGGGATCCATTCCCCTTCAAAACTGCCGTAGCAATCTAATTTCAGTTTCCATTCTCCCTCAGAGGCTGCATGAAAACAACAGTTTTCTAGTAACAAACATACATACAGTATCATATATGCATGCATACACAAATATACAGCACTGAAACGTGGCTCTGCTAAATGCAAGCACAACAAAAAAGTAAAAATTATGTATGTCCCTTACACTTGCTGCAAGTTAGTGAAGCAGTATCAAGTATGTGGAAACTTTTCACTTATTCTTGCCATGAATTAAAAGGATTTTGATATTTTGTCAGCTAGACTTGGGAGGGGGGAGGCAGAAAAAAAAAAAAACAAACCAACAAACAAAAAACAAAGAGGGAAAGATCTGACACTAAGAGGTCCATCCATTGGTAGTAATATTTCCATTTCTCCTTTAACTGTTTCGTAAATACAGAAAGCATAGAAAGCAATTTCATCTGAGAGGCCAAGGTAAAAGTTTTCTTCAATTCTCACAAAGCCTTTGAGTGTCAAACACATGCACAAACAAAGTATGTAATGGCTGTCTAGCAAGATTGCATAGCTCTGTAACAAGAATAATAACTACTCTTGCAGTATAGTGGGAGAAGTCTGTAAAGAAAGGAAAAAAAAATTATTATGAAGTGCCCATATATGATATAAATGACCCCAGTTTATGTTTCCTAAATATCTGCACAGCTAACTGCAATGACACCATGAATCTGATTGTAATAGGGTGGGACTGCCATATTAATCAATGTAATAAAATATATTAGGACATGTTTACGTTAGCTTTTTAGTTCAGAAGTACGTTTTTTAGACAAATTTCACTATCCCCTTTTAGTGTACTAACCCCTTTTAGCGTTCATGTTGCAGAGTGCTCTGAAAGTACTTGAAGCATATCTCATTTGGACAAAGCTAAACTGAAAGATGTTCTCCAGGGCTGTCCCATCCCAACTGTTGAAGAGAGAGGGGGAGAAACTGCCTTCCTGGGAAGAAATGCTTCTCTATGCCAACACAGAGAAAGTCCTGGCTTCACCAAAACGCTTATTTTGAGGTGTATACTTTTAAGTAAGTCTTTCCAGAAAATGTCCAGTGCCTGATAATGTTTCTGCTCAGAGTGTTTTGGTAGTGTGTTACCCAGTTATGGTTATCTTCAACTACACCTAGACAGTGTATACAGATACAGACCATCAGTACAGAGAGGAGCTGCTATTACATTTCAGGACAGGAAAATGTATATGTGACCATCCCCCTCTCCCAACAAGCCTAGTTCTGATTTAGAAGTATGTTTATGCTGCAGTCATTTCAGATATAATTGCAGTGCACCAGAATTGCCTAATTTGTGCTCTTTTGCAGTAGACAGAAATACAAACTAGCACGAAGGAGCTTCAACGTGGCAGCACAGATCGTAGTATAGTCTTACGTTCTTTACCAGGAAGCCAGAAATGCAATGTAAATGGTTACTACCATTAAAAAAATGAAATTATGAGTTTCCTCACTATTTCCTTGTGTTTTTCCACCCTCCATGAGGACTAATAGAAACCACTTAATACATAACCCAACCTAAAACATGCCCAGAGCTCTAACAACCTCTCTTTCTTACCTTTTCCTGGTTTTGCAGGTATTTGTTGTCACTGACATTGTACCTACCTTTAAATATTATAATTAGAAGAACAGTTTAATACTCTGCTTATTAATCACAGTCCTCAATATCTCCTTTATTTTAGACCCTTTAAGTTTATTTTCTTCTATAGTCTTTACCATTGCAAGCACATAATTTATTCAAGCATGACTGAAGTGGTATATACAGGTTCCTAAAAAGACTTTTAAAAACGAAACAAATTTGTTCGTTTTATGGAAGGAACTTGGAATAGTTTCAGTCTAAGATTCTTTGCCAAAAAGTATACATCCCTTATAAAATATAGTTAATAAAAATTGAAAATTCCTTTTAACATTTTGCAGTGGTGGCTTCTTTATGTATGTTTTTGCAGCAGAAGCTAAATCTGGCTAATTAAATTGTTCCTTTAAATTAATTCATGATTTGTGAAAAGACTCTTTATTAGTACTTGAACCAAGAATATCAAACCCAAAGACACATTCTTTGACATCATGATATAGAAAGATGGATATTTTCCTTCCCAGCCCTTCAGCTATTTACGGAATAAACTCAAAAATCACTGACACAATTTCAGAACACTACATCATAAGGGGCCTTTTTTAAGCAGACAGTACAACAGCACTGTAACAGTGCTGGGATTTGGGAAGCAGCATTTTAACAGCATGTTGCCCATATTCTCATGCTGTGAACATATACATAGCAGTTCCATGAAAGTCCCAGGACTGCTGGTGTAGCACCTGTTCACGACCAACAAAGACTTGGATATTACACAAGAGTCTATTTTCTATTCATCAGCTACCTTTTCACAAACATGAGCTTTCTTTTGCAACTGGGGAATTTTTATCTGGGTTTTCTCATGCAAACACACAAATGCATTCATTGTGAAATATATATTTTTATTATATTATTGGAGATTTATCAGGCTATAGCCACTCTCATGATAAATTGGGACTCTTAGGCTTAGATGTTATCCATGTCCAAAAACATGTACATGTTTCCAAAGGTGTTAACAAGAAATCATAATCTTGGAACAAAATGCCTTCATTCAGCATAACGAGTTACTAATGCCCCTGTTCTCAAAGTGGTAACTACACGTCAATTCACGATTCAAAATACTTGGACTGACCTGGACATTTACCATCTCAGATCTCGCCCAATGAAGAGTGTATATGTATTGGTTTCCATATACAGATTCAAAACTTGGTTTCTGCTGTTATCAGACAGATACATACACCCATCAGTTTCAGAGGGGTACTCCCAACAAACAATTTTAATAAGAATCCTCCCATGGTGCTATTTGAGCTGATTTCATCATTTGCTCCAAATAATTTAGTTTTATTTGTGGTTGGATGTGCTTACTTTATCGATTAGGCTCACTTCACGGGCTGGTTCAGGCAGGATCACAGTCTGCTGACTGCAGTAGAAACCCTCTAGCTCTCTTCCAAGGCCTCTTCTGAGAAAGAGCAATCTGGAGCAAGCTGATCCGTCTCCTCCAAACATGTGACTTGAGCACAGTTGACATGGCAGTCTATGCCAGGATCACCTCCAGACAGACAGTATGGATACAGACAACACTAGTATGGCTTCCTCTTCTTGGGACATCCTCACAACAGGTTTTTAATAGACCTCAAATTATTTTTTGATAATGAAATGAAATGAAATGAAATGAAATGAAATGAAATGAAATGAAATGAAGGTGGGTGCGTGATCATCTTTTTTTTTTTTTTCCCCTGCTCTATAGCTGTAGGAGAAAAACCTTCAGAGGTAAAAGAAAATAAACATCTGCACACCCATGTACACATGATGCACACATGCACACATACATTTTCAGAGCCAGATGTCTTCTCTCCAGTATTGTAAACACCAGGATAGTGGAGTAACAATGAACAGGTGGTGTGAATTGTTTATTTTTCCTTTCTCATTCATCTAAATTCTGGTCAAGGCACACTTCAGTGGAAGAGAGCAAGGAAGCTAAACTAGGTACATTTGTCACGGGCAGCCTGCCTGAATGTTCTCAGACTGGGAGGAGGCAATCAGGTTAGAGGGCCCTGTATGTTCATACTGAGGCTATTGAGAATAATTATTCATGGATTTCAAGAAATCAGATTACCCCATAATCCAATAGTAACGTTTGGCATGCTACACATTACTGAGAAGTCACTGTAAAATTGTCATTCAAATTAGATATTCACAAGCGAGAGTGCAAAGAACAGAATAACCAGAGAATTGCATGATGGTACGAAGTAGCTGAGCAGTATCTTGATCACTGCTAATTACATACCAGTCTAGTTTCTGAATGGGATTATATTTCCAAATAGAATGTCCTCCCAGTAGCTCCCCCGGACATCATTAAACCAGTGGCAGATTCCACGTAAAATCCTCTCTAAAAATTCCAAAATCCTATTGCACTTTAGTTCTTGTACACGAACGATGTTTACCAGCCGGTTTGTGTAGTGCTGCAGAGAACACTTACACAGATGGGAAGAAAAATAATGCATTCTGGGCCAAACACTGAGGGTAGGGAGTTTCAAAACAATAGGGGTGCTAGATAATTGCTAAGGCAGCTCATCGGTTTTCAGCTCGTAATTTTCACATGCTGCTCCCCAGCTTGCTCACCCTCTGATATTCCTCCAAAAAAAAACCGGTTTGTGTAGTGCTGCAGAGAACACTTACACAGATGGGAAGAAAAATAATGCATTCTGGGCCAAACACTGAGGGTAGGGAGTTTCAAAACAATAGGGGTGCTAGATAATTGCTAAGGCAGCTCATCGGTTTTCAGCTCGTAATTTTCACATGCTGCTCCCCAGCTTGCTCACCCTCTGATATTCCTCCAAAAAAAAAATATTTTCCCACACAGAACTGGTATCCCATTGCACCCTGCCCTTCCCTTGAAGCCCGGCGCTCACAGACAATGTCCTGTGGAAAGCCTATAGCGCTACAGTGTGTGACGTCTGTGCAGAAACACACCCGTTCTTCTCCTAAAAACCGAGCCTGAGTAACACCGAGTGAGCCGCTCGCT
>JMFS01060360.1:0-10562 GCA_000699545.1 Podiceps cristatus | reverse complement strand
TATACACACACACACACACATAACTGTATAGATATTAAAATCTTGTTAAACGAAAGGATTTTTTTACCGTGAACACTTTTTACCTTATTAAATGTCTGGTTCTTAATTAAATATTACCAAACATACAGGTTGCATGCCTGAGGGTTGATATCAACTAATACGTTCCCTTGGTATGCTGTAAAATGATGAGAAAGTTCTGCTTAGAGGAAGAATCTCTTCTCTTCCATCCTGCAAGATACAGCAAGAGCTGATGATAACTGCTGTCGCTGCAGGTCAGTGCCTATAAGGTTTGAACAAGCCTTTTGACATGAACTCTTTCATCAGTGATCTGAGTGCTTTTGCCCTATTGCAGCACCATATTTTTTGAATCCATCATCTAAAGCACAGAGGCAATATGTTATCTCTGGACTGTATCTACTTGATATTCCAAAGGAAGATTTTATTTTAAAGTATATTTCTATCATATTGCCCTGTATAACCTCCTATTCGATGAAGAAAATGCAAATTTAACAAATGGATTTTGGCAGTGCTTGTAGACATATGATTCAAGTATATTAAATTACTTGTGGATAATTTGAGAACTTTGGATATTGTAACACAGTATATGAATGTGATTAGTTTAACCTGGAGAACCCCATTAATAATACAAAATAAGTGCTTCTCCTGCTTTTATAAGTTCATGGCATGTTTGAGGGGGTTGTTAATGTTGCTCTAATTATCATTTTGAATATGGTTATGCTTTCTCAGTGTTCTGAGCTAAATATAAAAAAGAATTTTTCTGATCCTATGAAACAACAAATCTGAACGATACATGTGTTTTGGTAATTCTATTGTGCATCTATCGAAGTTCATGAATAAGTCTGCACATTAAGACATAACTAAATATTTCACAACATCTACTCAGATTATTTTAGATGTGTTTAGATTCATCGTGCAGAAGTAAGCTTCTCTGAAGTGTCTTATCAGGCAGTCATCTTGTGAATCTTCTACAAATGAAATTTGAAAAATCCTTCCTTCTATGCCAAATTAATCAACCTAAAAATATGCAGTTTAAGCATCTTGAAACTTAGTGACATATGTTGTGACTTCTCAATATTTTTGACTTTCAGCAGGGTTATGCGTTATTCTAGCACAAAAAGGGATAAAGACTGTATAAAGGAACTTCAGGAATTCACTGTAGTAATTTGAGAAAAATCAGTTCTGTTGTTTCAAGCAGAGTTTGACATATCAGCAGAAGTTACATTTTTTTCTCTTTGAACTGGTTTCAATGGAAGTCATGGATTTTAAGATAAGAAGCAACCACTATAGCAATGTAGTCTGCCTGAATTCAGGCTATAACATTTCAACGAGTACTTCCTGCAGTTGAGAGAATTAATTTTCTCTGTTCCACATGTGAATATCACCAAGGCAAGAAATTTGTTCTTATGTCTGACCTGACTCTGCAATGTTGTTGTTTATTTTTTTTAAATCACATTATAAGGTAAAACATACTTAAGTTGAAGTAGAATAGATTTTTTTTTTTTTCCTTAAAAATGCTGAATACTTTCAAAAAAGAAATTGAAGAACGGAACTAGTGTACTATGCAAGTAATTATATTTGTTAGAATATTTACATAACATAGACTCTAGTGAATTCTGGACAGTGTGACCATGTATGACCTTTCAAGATGAAGTAGATATTATGAACTCACAACAGAAGGCCAAGCATGATGAAAAGCATGACATGGTTAAGCAAATGGGAGACGAAGGAAAAGGCGAAAAACAAGTCTGAACAAATGGAGGTGCACAGGTCTGAGCAAAAGGGAAATAAGGCAAGGAATCTTCTTGTTAATGAGATCCCCCTTTGAGCCACCTTTTCACCAAGCTGAACAGTTCCAGCTCTTTCAGCCTCTCCTCACAGATGCTTCAGTCCCATAATCATTTTTGTGACCCTTCACTGGGCTTGGTCCACTAAGTCCATATCTTTCTTATACCAGGAAGCTCATAACTGGATGCAGCAGTCAAGATGCTGAGTAGAGGGGCAGGATCACCTCCCTTGACCTGCTGGAAATGCTCTTCCTGATGCAGCTCAGGACGCTGTCGGCTTTAATTGCCACAATGGTGCATTGCTGATTCAAAGTCGCCTTCTTACGGTGCTACTGTACTTAGCACTAGTAAGGGGTAAAAAATAGCTGATGTAACACTTAAAGTCCTGAATAGTTGCCCAAGTCACAATTGTGTAAATTCTTTAGTTCAAACTTAAAATAGAGGAAAACCTTATAAAAGGCTGAAACTTTTGTGATTTGTATTATCTAATTTGGACCAAACAGATCCTTCCATAATAGATGTGATGCAGCAAGAACTTAACGGGAACAACTGAGGATTTATTTCCCCCAAAACACAATGACAAATATTCAGATTTATGGATGCAGGGAGTGGGAATATTTCAGACATGCTTGGAAATTATTTCTAGCCATGCAATCTGTTACACTGAGGACTTAGAATGAGGTAGTTTAGGAATGAAAACTCTGTCCCATGAAGTTATGGATTCAGGACTGGCATCACTTGTATTCTCAGTGCAACACAGAAGCTTTTCTCAGTCTCTGGGAGAAACCAAACTACATGTGCTGCCAGCAAAGCATCGGGAGTGTTTGTAACAAGGACAGCTAACAGCAGGGGAAGGCGTTGCAAGCTTCTTCCCATGGCAGCTAAGGTGGCCTCCGATATTTTTATCTTGCACAGATATGGTCAATATCACAGAGATCAGACATTGTAGTACCCATCCCCATGGTATGAATCCTGGGTTTCAAGAACTGTTGTCCTTGCCATGTGTGGGATTCAGAAAGCATGCTGTCTGAAAACAACAGAAGTAGCATAAGTGTGAGATTGTAAGGGTTATTCCTTTACACGCATTGATACCCAAGCTGCTTCCATCCTTGGTTTGTCTTTCAACAGAAAAAGATAAAACAGAATTCTTATCTTTGTTTTTCTGGCTATATTTATTTAAGAGGCATTTCTGGATAGAAAACATGCCATTCTGCAAATGATGTGTTGCCCTGCATAAATGCTTAATATTATTATTTATTATAATTACTAGACCGTCGGGTATATCAAGGAGTAATGGGAATATAAAGGCAGCCAATATTAGACAAAAGGCACATATTCAGAAAATAAAGAGTAAGAAAATACCTGAACCTCCAGAATGTGGTAGACTTGTGCCTTGAAATCTTTGCATCAGTTCTTGATGTCATTCTGGGAAATGTGGTAGCACCAAAGAAGCTACATGTGTCAAAGTAGGAATAATTGAAATAAGCTATATGTGCTACATAGAAGAGGATATAAGGTCATTCGATCCAATAATAGCCTTTGTTCATGAAATCTATTGAGTACTTTGCACCTTTTGAACAACCTAAAAATTCATGAGGAAAAAAAAATAAAGAAAGAAAATGTAATTGAACTGAAAATAAAAGAATTGAACTGAAAATAAAAGCATTAAAGATTAATGACACAGTATTAACGATAAATTAGAAACATAGTTGAAATGAAATGCTAAATTTGTGCTTTTTCAGATTTCCCTAGTTCAGTTAACTGGGGAGAAAAACTGACTAGTTTTAACCCAACCAGAATACTGAATGGCTGAAAGTGATTTTCTAAGCATGGAGCTTTATGGGTTGTTTTCATGCTTATCATAGCAAATAGCTTGGGAATGCTTCTAAAAATACTTAAATATTTGTATGATTATGCAGCTATACACCCTGATGCAAAAAGACAAATGTAAGTGAAAAAGCGTGTCTTAACAATTCTAAAGGCTATGAGCACAAACAAAACAAGGAATTAATTCCCTACTTCCCATTCGTAGGCAGGTGTTCAGCCATCTCCAGGAAAGCAGGGTTCCATCACGCATTAAAAGTTACTTGGGATGACAAACGCCATCACTCTGAATGTCTCTCCTTCCTTCTTCCTCCCCTAGTTTTATATTGCTGAGCATGATGTCTTGTGGCCTGGAATATCCTTTTGGTCTGTTGGGGTCAGCTGTCCCAGCTGTGTCCCCTGCCAACCCCTTGTGCCCCCCCCCCAGCTCCTTGCTTGTGGGGTCAGGTAAGAAGCAGAAAAGGCCTTGACTATGTGTAAGCACCATTCAGCAATAACAAAAACATCTCTGTATTATCAACACTGTTTTCAGCACATGTCCAAAACATAGCCCCATACTAGCAACTATGAAGAAAATTAAGTCTATCCTAGCCAATACCAGCACAACAGAGAATGACAAAGAGCATCATTTTCCATCCAGCCTTGTGGAAATGTAGAGGAGAAGGTGAGACCCCTTGGGAAATAAACAAACAAAGAAAAAATCACAACACCTTAGAAAGACAGATGGATGGTCCACCTACCTTTATATTCTACAGTGATTTGTAATATATTAAAATAGAGAAGGACATGAGTAAGCGTGAAATCCTACTTTCTTTTCCAGTTTCCATCAGTTTATGTTTCAGGGACTTCCTGAGCCAAAGGTCATGTTTCATATTTAACAGACCTGAGCAAAGCTATATTTTTTAAATTTATCCAGCTGGTTTTTGAACTCACATACACGTTGAGTATACACAACATTCTCATCAGTTATCTTTAGTTATATTCTAATTGGATCAAAGAGAAGGCAGATATTACAGTCATTACAGAAGGCAGTGGAATGTCTGTTACACGCAATCACATAACGATTAAATAAAACGGTGTATACTTGGTATAACATCACCATGTTATAATTATTTCTGCAATCTCAAGCCCATTTCCTACTTAAGAATCTGTAGAGCTTGCAAGCAGAGCATGATTATCATGGACATACAGACCAGCTATCCTATTACAGATGTATTCTGTTTACTAGCAAAGTCTGATATTAGATGGAAAGGTAGATTATCAGTTGGCTGGAAAACCAAGCTGCAGGATTCAAATGATTGTGATTAGTGATATGATGTCTAACTGGCAACTTTTATCTGCTTGCTAGTGATGTTCCTCAGAGGTTGATATTGGAACCAAGAATGTTTAAGACATTAGGAATGGCCTGGATAGAGAAACAAAATGCACTATTAGCATATTCATAGATTGTATTAATTTGGTGAAGGCAGCCAGACTGGAAAGCGCAGCTGTAGTACCTTGACAAACTGGAGAAATTGGCTGACAGGAGCTTTGTGAAGTTCAGTAAAGGCAAATAAGAAGTCTTGCATCTGGGATGGGATAACCCCACACGGCGGCTGGGGGCCAGCTGGACAGGAAACAGCTCTGCAGAACAGGACCTGGAAGGTCCAAGAGACCACAGGCTGAACATGAGGCAGCGACTCGCTCTGCTGTGAAAGGCAGTCAACCAAATCCTCTGCAAGACTGGCCCAGAGCAGTGATCCTTCTTCCTGTTCCCTGCTGGGGTGATGGGACATGCCCTGGCTGCGAGACCCTTCCCTGCTGCCCCAGGGAGCCCCCATGGCTCCCTGCTCCTGACCCCAGCTCCCAGCTGTCCTGCATGGCACCCTGACAAACCTGACCAAAATGCAGCCAAAGTAATAAGCACAATTCTTCTGCTCTTTCTGGTGCTCATAAACATAATTGTGTTAACTAAAGAGCATCCCATTTACATGAATTGGAGCTCAGAATTTCAGTTATTTTGGTCAAGTTAACAATCCAATTTCTTTTTTCCTTCTTTCTCAATTTTTCCCTTTATAATTTTTGCCGTGTGTGGTTTATAGGTTCAAACTGAATTTATTAAGCAAGTGTTAAATGGTTCACTGTAATATATCACATTGAAAATTCACAATGCGTGAATTTCTAGATGCAAAGCCTATTTGTAAACGTAAATTCTGTTTGTGCTAATTAAAGTCCTGCATCTGAAAATTTACTCCTAAAATCTTAAAATGTGAACTAGCTGTCCAACTGAGGCATAAACAAGAATCAGCTGCTAGACAATATCAATTATTCAGTAAAAAGTCCACATTGGAAAAAAGTTACTCTATTGTCTGAAATGTAATTTGATTACATTAACAATACTTAAATAATTCTTTTTATCTCCAAAGTACTTTGCCAGAATCAATTAAGCCTATGAGATGTATAAATTTTGCTATAACTCCCTTTATACAGAAAATGAAACCAAGACAGTCACTTAAATGGGCCAGTGCCCAAAGACAGGATGTGTCAAAACCAGGATCACAACTCAGAATTCCTGACAATCATCACAACATTTGTCAAACTTTCAAATCAAATTTGCTGAGTGCCAGTCAAGTGCAATATCCTCAAGTCACTGTTGGTGACTGGTGATTTCATGTTAACATGGATGGCTGTAGTACATTTGTTCAGAATTCAGTTGTTTATTTAATAGTGTTGCTCACATTACTCTTAAAGATGAAGATCTGAAGCTGATTGCTTGATGCTGATTTATTGTATAGTAAGCTCTAGTGATGTGACTCAGGCAAATGTGAAGCAGACACTCATCTAACTAGACTTTAATGTTATGCTCACATAACATTATTGAAACATCAAATATATGACATCAATAAAGGTCTAATATACCTTTCAGTGAAATTGAAGTTTTGCATCAGTTTCATGGATAATGGATTATAATGCCCTGAGGATCATTAAGGCTGTTGCCATTGTTGACATTTGTTGTCACTCTACCTTGCCGTTGTTGAACTATAGAGATTCAAGGCCAATCCATTAAAATGTTCACTCAAAAGAGAAAGGTGAGATAAGCATAAATATTTCTTGAAGGATACATTAAATCTACTTTTAGAGAACAGTCAGTCACTCCAGGAGCAAACATCACGCCCCACACCCTCACAAACTCACCGCCGCCCCCTTTGGTGAAACATGTAGGCTTTGCCACTAATAAAGTCCACAAACTCAAAACTTGATCTTGTATCACAGGACTAAGCAGAAGTTTCAACTCATCCATAAGGAGCAGTCTTCATCCCTGAATTTTCCTGTGTATGTATTATTCTCCTTTTTTAAAATGCACATACTAAATCAAAGATTGTCAAACTATCTGTAACTTAAGGTCTTTTGATTATGATTTCAAAAACATTAGTGTTATAAAACTAAGAGCAACCGCAAGTATTTTCCAAATAGTTCCAAGGATAGATCCTTTTCTAATGTCAACACTCAGCAAATAAATAGTAGTAAGCAATGGCTGTCATCTTGTAGAAACAAAAACAAACCAGTTACTTAAATATCTCCTAAATTTTACTTTGTCTGCTTTAAACTATTTTTAAAATGCTTTTAAAATATTTTTTTTGATATTTGCATTTACCAGCTTCTATTTGATTTTCTAGAGATAAAAATATAGCTGATTTTTTTTCTGAGAAATCTTTTCATCTTTTTAATTTTAATTCCTGATTTCTTTTTTTCTCCCTTTTTAACAGCACTGTACTTGTTTCATCAAAGCTTTCATTACATAGTTTCTCATGAATACAAATGAAGTTGAAAATCTTTATCCACCCGAGGAGAGCTTCAGCTTGCTTCTATTTGTATCACTGAACACAGATTGAGCTATTTATTGTGGTGAAGTATTGAGAGTTACATGAATCTCTCAAACTAGAGGGGGACTGTATAGGACAAATATTTGAACTTAGGTTTCCATATCTCAGGTCCTAGCAATTTCACTATTAGTTATCCTGTCAAGGGGGTTTTTTTGTTTGTTTCTGTTGTTGTTGTTGTTTTTATTAAATGGAACCTTTTATTAAATGGAACGAGTGCTGTGATGCCAAATAAAATCGTTTTTTGAAAATATAGCCACTTACATAGGTGAAATGTTAAATAGTGTGAAAATATGGATACAGAGGTGGTGGGTTTACTGTCACAAATAATTTAGCATAATCTCTGACTTGTTGTTCATTTAACTCTTGTTCAATATAATTTCTGAATGTTAGATAACAAAATGCCTAAAACAGATCCTTCTGGGACTCCTTCCTCCACTAAGAAAAATGATCATTTATTTATTCCCACAATTTATTTCTGAACAAGTTACCAGTCCTTCCCTCTTATCTCACAACAATTTTGTTTCTTTAAAAGCTTTTAGTGAGCAAATTTGCTGAGTATCTGTAAGACATCCAAGTAAACTCCTGTCTTTGTAGCTGTCTCTGCAATCTAAAGAATTCCCGAGTATTGCCCATTATGTAATACTAATCCATTGGTTCACTCATTCTGGTTTTTTATTATACTTATTTGCATTTACGTGTCACGTATAAAAGATTGACTTCTTGATCTATAGTTCCCCAAATCCTATTTAAAAAAGTAATGTGACATAAAAATATTAGGTACTAGGCTCAGCATGAAGGCGCTCACCATCCCCAGTAAATCCCTGATAAAATGCTGTGGTTGGGCAGGCAGTTGTCTATCAGGAGCGGTAGTCTTGGTCTTTGTTGCTCCCTGGAGTAGGATGATTCTTAAGTCACTGCCTTCCAAGTCCCTCTTTTTTCCCCTTATGCTTTTAGAACTTCTCATGTAACTGGTCTTCCTCTTAAAAACTTGAGCTTCTAGCTACCCTGGCTGCAACTCTTAACCACAGTTTTCTCTCTTTTATCTTACATGGCATAATCTGTATATCTAACAGATGAAGTTTACTACTTAGCTATTTTCTCAAGAAATCTGAACCAAAATTAGGCATTGATGCTGTATCAGAAGTAGGCCTTGGATCACAGACAGCTGAGGAGACATCTAGGAGAGGAGTCACACAAGGGAAGGAAGAAGTTGCATACACCAGAGGAACATGCAACTGTGGAGTGGAATAGGGACACTGAAGCAAGGAGGTCACAAGCTGGCATTGCTACTTACATATCTTTTCTTTAAGTTTTGAAATTAACCTCTTTTTTTCTTTATTTGTCTTCTATGGGGAATTTCTAGTCTCCAAAACTTTTCATTGCAGACAGACAGAAGAACTTCTTCTCATTTTAACAGCCCTCTTCGGAATACTAACTACTTGGTCAAAGTGCTATTTCAAACTAAACACCTCTCCACCACACCCACTCTAATGGATGGGGGTGGTTAGAGTCCTTGTCACTAAACTGGGTGTATAGGCAACCCCATTAAGCAGACTTGCCCACAGGCAGCTTCATAATATCAGGCAGAATCAGTGCACCGGATGGAAATGGATGTACAGATCATCACACCCTGTCTCTAAACAAGGGCAGAACAGGATATTGGTAGTAATTTCTGACAAGGCCAGGGAAGGAAAAAAAATAAAATAAAAAAAAAAAAACACCACACACAAAAAAAACACCAAAAAAAAAAAACCAAACACAAGTGGAAAAGAGGTGTCAAACTGATCCTGAGAAAAACATGTCAAAATAAACAGAAGTTTGTTATTAGCTGGAAAGTCACACCGACTCTGTTTAATTAAGCCATTATTATTGACAGCACTAAAGAGCTTGTTCAATGTAGATAATCTCCGCGTGATGTAAATCATAATAATATACTAGAACAGGTGTACTTTAAAAAAAAACCACAAATAACATAACTGGAACTTTTAATTATGCTACGTTATTGGTACAAATAGGATCTTTGAGTCTTAATTATAAAGGAGAGCGAGATTTCTTAGAGTCCTAATTACATGAATATTTGCTCTGGGGCTACACTACTGATGAGACCCCGTAATCTCATCCTTAGGTATTCACATAATATTTGGGTAACCTGAGGTCATGTATCTGGACAAACAATTCTAAATATCAAAACATAAGGAAATAGGTGTAGTAATATCCCAGTATATTTAAGAATATCACCTTGACCTTCATACTCAACAGGCATAATTTGAAATTTCAGAGAAAAAAACCTGTGTGCCCTCTAAATTCAAGGAAAAAGGATTTCCAGCATGTTTTTTTCGGTACTCCAGCAATGTATCAGACTTATGTGATCAATTCCCTGCAAAAGCAGAAACAATGTGATAAAATCCAGAACCTTTCCTAGCCAATCATCAATGAAAATACCTCAAATACCATAATCTGTCTAAAGTGTTTAAAATGAAAATGTTGTATTTGTATTCCAAGCATTACACTACAGCAGACTTCTTTGTTTCTATAAAAGTGAACATATTTCTAGAACATGAGAAAAGGATTAAATTTATGTGTTCTGAATGCACCTTGGCAAACATGCAAAGGTTATATAATGCATGACTTACACTGTTATGAAAAAGGAGATAGACAAAAAGCTTTCTTTTCTTCCTGATGTCTAAGTGATATCTTACATATTTAGGATATCCAATGTACTTAAAGTATATACAGGGAGAGATTGAGACATGACAAGAAGGACATGGACCTGTTGGAGAAGATCTAGAGGAGGCCACAAAGATGATCAGAGGTCTGGAGCACCTCTGCTATGAGGACAGGCTGAGAGAGTTGGGCTTGTTAAGCCTGGAGAAGAGAAGGCTCCGGGGAGACCTTCTAGCAACCTTCCGGTACCTAAAACGGGCCTACAAGAAAGCTGGAGAGGGACTTTGGACAAGGACATGGAGTGATAGTACAAGGGGTAACGGCTTTAAACTGAAAGGAGAGTAGATTTAAATTAGCTATATGGAAGAATGAGATGGTGGATGGAATGACTGGTGGATGAGAAACT
>JMFS01060353.1:0-11062 GCA_000699545.1 Podiceps cristatus | reverse complement strand
GCTGTGGGGTGGGGTGAGGAGCAGAGGAGGCTTTGGCTCTGTGTCAGCCCTGCTCAGCCGTAACAAAACCATCCCTGGTTTAGCAGCACTGTTTCCAGCACAAATCCAAAATACAGCCCCATAGCAGCTACTGTGAAGTAGCTCTATGCCAGCCAAACCCACATAGTATTTTAGCCTTTAAAAAAATACACGCAGGGCTCAGAAAAAACCTTCAAAGCACCTTGCCTGGTTAAAACTCGTCAGTGTTAACATCTGGCTGGTTGGCGTCTGATCCTTCAGCAGCACCAGGAGGTGCAATTGCTGTTGTCACCCCACTTGTTGTCATCTCCTGCTTGTTGATTACAGGCAAAAGAGCTCAGCATCCCCAGCGGTACCCCCGGCCCTGCCTCTGTCTAGTGCTGCATATGTTAGCTATGAGCTGCCACGGCCCATTCTCAGAATATGAGCTCACTGCAGAAAATGAATCTCTCTTCCTTTTTTATTCCTTGGCAAGGCAGGAGGCTGTTCCTGCAGCTGTGCTGGAGCACCAGCCACCGCTCAGGGGCTGGTTTCCTGCTCAGGGACCTTCGGACGGAGGTGGCGGGTGGAGAGAATCTCGAGGGCCAGCACTGCAGGAGCCACTGTATATGTGGCTCAATCACTGCAGTGATTCCCTCATTTAGGAAAAGTCAGAACAAATAGCCAAAATCACAGCACTACAGGGGACCGCCTCATGCCGAACTGGAAAGCAGACGCTGTGTTCGATGTCTGAAGCACACGATAGCAACCCTGAGCACATCGCACAGCGCCATTTCACATGCAAAGCTCCTGGTTCAAGGGGAGCATTTTGAAAGCGAATGTGTTATGAATTGATAAGGTGTCAGATAGTTCTGACATCATCTCCAGAGATAATATCAGGACTCGTATTTATGCTCTATTCCATTATGCAACTGCAAATCAGCTGACACCCCATGCAAGCGTGCTCAGCTCACAGCGGCCAGGGGTCCGAGGAAGGTGCTGGAACATCACCTCGATCCCTGTGTGCCCAGCTTAGAGTAACTGCAGCAAACACCAAAACCTCTGGATGGTTACAGCCATTTGTCTGAACTTTATGGCGCCTTCATCCTGCCGTGGCCACCTCTCCACCTTGCAGAACTGGTTAGGCTTTGGTTGCATGAGGAATGGTTTGCTGGTCAAGCTGTTCCCCCGTATAGATAAGCTTTCTGCTGTCTGTACAATCACTTCACCAGTGACTCCAGTTTATCTGCATCTGTAGTAGGTTTATATTAGAGCCAATATTTTCCAGGCATAGTAGTGCAATTGTGAAGTGCAAATTCATATCAGTTTTCCTTTACTTGACCTTTCTATCACTATATCAAAGAAAAGAATGGAAGATTTCACTGCCATATTTATTTAATGAAAAGTAATTAACCTCATGGCAGGACTGTGACTCTCAGATGAGCCAGCATCTCATTTAAATGATAGGCACAGCCTTCCTTACCTGCCTGGCTATCCAGTGGAGGGGCCAGATGATGGCAATCACTGTATGGTGACCTTCGTGCAGCGTGTGCGGAGGCTTTGGGAGAGGAAAGCAACCACCTGGAGCTGTACCAGGGCCCGATTCCCATCGCCCAGCACCTCTCAGGCGATGGTTGTGAACGCTGACGACAGCAAAGCAGGAGCTGAGACTCAGCTCTCATAATCACGCAGCCAAAAGCAGCTTGAATGCTTACAGAAAAAGCACACTTTACAAAATCAGCCAGGCTCGTACTGGTGTCACGTTGCAAAGGATAAGCAGATACAGAGCATTTTTAGAGCAGAAGAGCAGTGGCTCATCAGGTGTCAGAACAGCTTCCCAGCATCCTCCTAATTTGCGCAAATTCTTGAATATTATTTTCTTGAATCCCTGTGATAAACTGCACCAGAGGCTGCTCTGCCTGGCAGCACCAAAAGCACAGCACACACCTGTATCTGGGGCAGGTACAGCACAGCTGCCACACACCTTCCAGCCAGCGCTCTCCATCCTCAGCTTCCCCAGAGTCTCAGCCCCCATCCCAGGGATGTCCAGGCAGCCAGACCAGTGCTTTCTATGATTCCAGTGGCCAGGGAGCTGATCAGCTTCCAGATTCAGAGTAGTTTGGGTTGGGAGAGATCGCTGGGGGTCGCTGATCCAATCCCTGCTCCAAGCAGGGCTCACTTCAAAGGTGGATCAGGTTGCTTAGGACCTCATGCCAAGTATCTGAATACCTCCGGGATCCATTGTGAAGATGTTTTCCCATATATCTAGTAACAATTCCTTTTGCTGCTACTCATGCCCATTGTCTTTCTGGATACACTCTCAGCCTCCACAATATGTTCTGCTATTGAAAGATGAAATGTTCTACAAGGATTTTTTTCTTAAAATGATAGGAACAAGTCACGTTTTTCAAAAAGGGGAAAATGTGTAACAGTGGCTGAGGACTCATAGGATTTTTTGTGATTGCCCTCTCCTGCTATGCGCGGCAGAGTGGCTTCCAGCAAAGCTTCCCACACTGCAGCAAGCGCGGTGTGGGAGAGCCACATGCCACACAGAGCACATGTGTCAGCGGAGAGCCGGCCCGCATTGCAAGCACTGATTTTTGCTGATAGCATAACTCAGGATTACTTAACTCTTTAACTACTTCTACTAGTTGGCTACCCTTAGTCTTTGGTGATTGTCACTGGACAAGGGAAACCAAATAGGATTCCTCTCCCATTCAGTCACTCCACTCGTGAGGGTGTCCCAAGTTGCCAGGACTGTTATACCTGTGGTAAAGCCATGCCAGGGTTCAGCCAGGATTCATCTCATCTCAGCCTCTGCCCCAAATGGACACCTCATAGGAGGAGAAATTACCCCTTTGCAAGATGTCTCCAAAACTAAAACTTCTCAAGAGGATGCAATACCACGGTGCCTTTTCATAGACTTTCATACGCAATCCTTTCCCTCGTTATAATGCCGACCACCTGCCTCAGAAGATGGCTTCAGCTTCCTGGCTGCTACACTTACAGCTGCAGTAGCTGCCTGTTTATTCAAGATACAAAGTTCCTAGAAATAGGTTAATTACTTTCCTTTAATTACACGTTCTCTTATTAAATGCCAATAATAAAAGGGAATGTCTGCCCTAGAGATAAGATTATGCTACATTCATAATTCAGCTTTTTGGGACAGCAGATAAATGTCTCAGCCATTTTAAAATACAAATTTGTCATTCATGAGAGCAATAAATAATGCAAACAGGATGTGTGGTTACACTGACATTATCACCTCGTAGTTGCTTAAAGGCACCCTGGGCATGAATATGTGACACTACAACCTCAGACTCTTTGATAAATTATTGCCCATCACAATCCTATCTAACACAGGGGAACGGATGAGCACTGGAAAGATTTTATGGTTGCAGTTGCAGTACTTTGTGGCTGTAATACAATTACTGGAGTTATTGCTGAAGCAGCGAGGGATGCTGGAAAGTAGGGGAAAGTCTGCATCCTCCTGGGAGGTAATGTGTAAAGAAACCTTAACGAGTATACCCCGTGGGGGATTTCCTACCCTGCAAGTATTTAAACTGCTAATTAATTCCTATTAAAACAAGGTCTTTTGTGTACATCAAAAAATGGTGCCTGAGGCTTAGAGCCTGCAGTGGGATCTCCTAGGAATTTGCACCAGCTGAGTCTGGCAGGCTTGGCTGAGACAGTGTGAAGTGCTGATGAGTCCTTTAGCGGCCTCCATTTCGGGGTCGGAGCACCGTGCTCATGTCCATGGCTTAAGTCCATTCCCAGGCATGATACAACCATCAGAAAACTAGAGAGCACAAAAGCAACCAGCCTCCAGGCAGAAATAAATTATGCATGGCTATGCTGAACCTTTACTTTGCGTGTGCAGAAATATGTGTTTCAAGATTAGCCACCATAGTTACACATAAAACCTTTGCTTTCAACCTCATGCTTCCTTGAAAACAGGGAAACAGAGATAACTCACACTCAGATCATTCATGAAAAACCAGAGGCTGACAAGGAGCCTCAGAGGCCAGAGAGCTCCCGGTGGAACAGGACCACGCTGTGAAGGATCAGCTAACTGGGATGTGGTGCTTGTTTTGTGGAGAGGTTCCTCTCCCCATCCCTCCTCTCCCTGGGAGAACACCTTTAGTCTTATACACTCACAGCTGTTTCCATGTATATCTTTTTTTTTTTTGTTTTCCTTGTTTTTTTTTTTTTTTTTTTTTTTTTTTTTTTTTTTTAACTCTTCTATTTTAATGCCTCATAAAAGGCACTGACTGACAACGAGGTTGTCTTTTACTGACAGTATGGGGCTGGCAGGACCCTGTGTTGGACCAGTCTGGTTCGTTCCTGCCTATGTTGGGTGGTGTTACCTGGCAGAAATGCTCCAGCAGCTCCAGAGGAGATGGTGGGAGCTGGGATGTCTCACCCCCAGCCATGCCAGGGGAGGGATTCCATAAAGGATTGGCATGCCTGCCCCGTTAAACCCAGATGCAGAGAATGAAGCAGCTGCTCTGCTGAGCTTTCGGGCAAGTGCCACCAAGGCACCTGGGTGCCCAAGGTAGGATCAGAAATCCCAGTGGGCAGAGACAGATGGACAGATGCTGTAAGTCACAGCAGAGCTCGGTGGGGGACAGGGTGGCTGCCAGGACCCCAGAGGAAGACCTGTGCCCCAAAATGCCCGGCTCAGCAGTGTCCCAAGGCAGCTGACACTAAACCAGGCAAAGGAGGTGGTTTATGAGCTTGGCTGCCTCTCCCACTGCCCAGCCCCAGGTAGGAGCCAGCCTTGTCCTGCCGCTTCCTTGGCAGACGCCTCTTCACAAACTGGCTAAATTAATCGGCCATAAAGTGTTCCCAAGCTAATCATACCCTTGTGCGACTCAATTCAACCTAACACTGCCCTCTTGTGCTTCAACACATAAGGGGCTTTGCTGCCAGGTGATTTTGTTCATTTTTTTAATTGGAGAGAGAGGCAATCTACAAAACCAGTTTTCCCTAGTTGTTTCTGAAGCAATGCCCATGGTATTTCATCCCAAGAAGTCAAATCATTTCCATTTCTCATCATTCTCAAAGCAAGAGTGTCATGCACAATCCAGGCTACCCATCCACTCCAGGCAGGGAAATTAAAAAGATAGCTAAAGGTAATAAAATCAAAAGGAAAATAACAATATAACCACAACTCAAGGTGGAGGAACAATGGAAAAGATAACAAATAGAAAACTGCACTATTATGAAAGCACTTTGCCTCACGCAGGCTGTGTTAAACCTTTTTAAAGTACCTTTTCCCTCCACACAGTCTCCAATAAACTATAAGGAGTAAATTTTCAAGATACACAGCTAGTGTTCCATCCTCCCTTGAGGCCTGATGGGCAATACAGCATTTCTGCTGGGGACAAAGATGTCAGTAATATTGCTACACCTTCGAGAAGACATCCTACCCCTGAAGTCATCCACTGCCTCACCCACTTGAAGGACGCCGACCGAGGCAATCTTGGCCCTTGGTGGCCCAGTTACGGCTGCTGTGCATCCCACACAACCCACAGCCCTCGCTCCCAGGCTCCTGAAACGGCGCTGGAATCGATGGGGCAGCCCGTGGTGAGAGGCTGTAGGCGGGCAAAGGCACAGGAGCGCGCACCGTCACACTGTCCGCACTGCGGGATCTCTCCCCGTGCTTTTACATCGCCATTCAAATGGCTGCAAATATCACCTATTTCTTCTGCAGAAGGGACATAGATCGGGTCTGATTTTACTTCACTATTTATCAGACCTGCCTTGGACAGCACTTAATACCTGAAAAAATGAGCATTTAAAAAAATTATTTTTAAAAAATCAGTGGATGCAATGCAGTAACCATAGCATTCAAGCAGAAAGGCATCAGAAGCTCACTGGAGGAGGAAGGAATGATGCTCACAGAGAAGAAACAAAAACTGATAATGGCACAAGGGAAAAGGTGTTTTTCTGACACAATACTGATTCTTTCTTGGGTATTGCTATTTAATGAATTACTTGCATAAGCAGAACTAAAAAGAAAGAAAAAGAAAATACAACAGGCACCAAGATACAGACATGGACATCCTGCATCATTTTCTAAATGATTTTAGAACAGTCTGGCTTTATCCAGCGGCACACTCAGGCGTGTACACAACTCTGTGTTTGTGTTTTCATGCCACAATCTGTAACGTGCTTAAGTACGTGCTCACCTGCCATGCAGAGCGAGGCTGCCTCTGTGGACCTGCACAAATGTTTTCTTAAGTTGAAACCTTTGTCCCTGGGTCCTTTGAAGAAGCCTCCAGGGAATAAACATTCTTTCAGAAGGGGAAAGGACTGTAAGAGCACTTCAATCAATGGTCTATGAAATATGTAATCACTGAAGCTACACCAGATAACGCTACCTGAAACAGGATAAAGCTCATTTTCTACAGTACAAAGCTGGGGGGGGGTCTCTGTTCCTCTGAAGAAGAAAGTGGGCAGAAAATGAAGGGGGGGGGGGGGGGGGGAGAAGAACAAAACCCTCTACAGTGGATTAAAAATCCAGCTCTTTGCACCCCTTTCGCTGTGACAGTGGAGCTGACAGTGGATGATCACAACAGCCGCCCTCCCTCGCTGTCAAGGCAGGTCATTCCGCCCCAGCACTTCTGAGACTTGTTCATGACTTTTCAGCTGGCGAGAAGAGGACAGCAGTCTTCCTTGGCATCACCCAACTTAAATATTGAAGATGTTTACATTAGGGAAAAATGTGGCTGAGGATTTGGGAAGCTCTTCAGACATTATTAAAACGCACTAAGTGGTTTGCTGGCAATTATCTACTATTGTCACTGACTCAGGCTGTATCTGGTCTGTCAGAAACTCCTGCATGCATTTTTCTAAATAAAACCTAGATAAGAGAAGATGACACAATTTTTTTGACCAGGAAACTTGACATTTCAGTGTTGACATCTCCTACTAAGTATTCATAATAAAATGTCCCAAGAAAGACAGACAAATTATGCTGTGAAGCTTTTACCGGGCAGAGTTTAAGGTGTCCTTGTGTGAACTGATTTAAAACTTCTGCATTCTTTTTCTACCAGCCAGAAGTAGAAATTCCTTCCAGAGTTTACCAGAACTCTTATTATACCTGTGAGATTGATTCCTCTGATAAACCAGTTAAAGCAAAATACAGTGTTGGATGAGAATATAGCAGTGACCTGCCTGAAATTTAGTCCCAATAAAACCAATGACATATTGAAGGGCTTTTGAAGTCCTGACTAATATTGTATTTTCTTTTCCAGTTGAGGGTGTCTTGATTTCACAGCCTGTGCTGTGGGGGGCTGTGGATCCTCAGCTGCTAGAAAGGGGGTTTCAGCAGAAATGCCCTGGAATATTTCCCATCACCTGCTGCTGTCTCCAACTAGCGTTAACTCTTAAGAGTTTGTTCCAGATCTTGAACTTACTGAGGTAAGAGTAGAATTCACCAGCTCAGGACTGGACTCTGTAATGTATTTTTCCTGAGGCTACACCTTAAGGCAATCTAGAAATGGAAGGGAGTGAGGATACCTACTTAGTAAGTATGGTAGGATTTTTTTACTCAATGAAGGGGTTTTTATTTTTTTATTTTTTTTTTTTTTTAAAAAAAAAAAAAGAAAAAGAAATCTACTGGAAATCTAACTTGTGCTCCATTGCCTACACCAAGTTCTTACATTTTTTCCAAGTGCACGTGAGATCTCAGACAGCAGTGAGGACTGTGAGAATGCATTGAGGAGCCAGTACAAAGGGCAAAACTGTTATTATTGGCCAGAATTACTTTATTCTGGAAATAAGAAACATGTTTGTAACTGTCCTGGGCTGGACCCATTTCTGATTTAGCTTTGCAAATAGGTAGCTTTAAGATAAAGACTGTTCCATTTATAAAGGGGTTTTATGGTGTGGTTGCCTGCGGCAGCAGGGGATGGGATGTGCTGCCCCCGAGGGCCATGGCTGTGCCACACTCTAACTTTCAACACTCTTAAAGCTTCTGTGATCACCTGATAGTGAAGAAATGCACATTAATCGCCAGCCCTTGCAAAGGATCCTGCAGCCTCGTCTTCTGAGGTCTCAGACCCGTCATCAGAACTGGATTGGTTTTATGCTTGGGAGCCCATGAAGGGCTTCCTTATTAAATGTCTTGGCGGGTGTGGGAGCCCTCTGGCTTTGCAGGAGCCGAAGATGCTGAGCCCTTGGGGGCATCAGCCCCTCACTGCACCGTGGGCTGGTGTCCACATCGCTCTGGGGACCGCGGTGTCCGACAGCATGGATCAGCCCACAGAGGATACATCACTTCTTTCCCTCGGCATGTAGAGAAAAACAAAAATAAAGCCAGACAAGTAATATGGTACAAAAAGCCTTTCTAAACTGAATTGTTCTTCTCTGGGGAAAAAAAAAAAAAAAAAAAAAAAAGATAAAGGAGGTATCTTTCTACAGCCAGCTTTTGCCAACTGTCATGAGGAATGACTAGCAAGAGAAATCCATCTCTAAAGCCTTGATGGCTAAGAAGAAAGACTTTTACACATGCCAGCTTCACCGTGGCCACATTTATAGGAATTTAAAGTGTTACTATGTGACAATAGAAATAGCTATATGTTGGCAGACTTTTTTTTTTTTAATGTGCTAAAGGGTCATTAATCATTTCCTAGTGTTCCAACAGTCAAATGTACTTGATATCTTCATTTGCTTACAACATTCATGCCAGCTCCTCAGCTATCTTCATTTCCTTGGAAACAGCTGTTTTGCTTGTTAAGGAAAACAAAGCAATATTTAAATCAAAATTAAAAAAAAAAAAAGAAATTAAAAAAGAGAAAATGGAAAAACAATAAAGGCAAACACAAAAACTTGAAGGTTCTCGGTAAATACAGACCTCTATTATATACATGCAATCAATAAGGTCACTTGTGTAGTAACTCATAACAAAGTACAGTTGACAATGTGTTATTTTTCTGCTGGAGAATCTGCTGGAGAATATAATGTGAGGTTGAGCATGCTAATGACTTTTGGAAATGGGCAATGACAAAGATTGATTAATATCAGTTGACAGCCTGTTCCACAGCTCCGAAGCAGGAATAGCAATGATTGATTTGCCAAAATGTGGGGCACAGGTTTTAGATAATAGAAAGGCTACATCTGAGCTCAATCTGGTTTCAAAAATGTGATTTAAGGGCAAAATGTTTAACGGTAGTTAAAAGTTTAAAGGAAAAGATAGTGTAGAAACGTTTTCAAAAGGCACCTAATTTTAATTAATTTTTTTCAATGTCTAAGTACCTTTACAAACCTAAACCAGTAAACTGTTGAGCTCAGGAGCAGGAAGCCTACAGAAAAAAGAAAACAAGGTGGGGGAGGGAGGGTGTGGGTGTGTGTGGAAAGCCAGCATAGATGTTTTCTAAAAACCACAGAGACATCATCAACATCTTTTCAGTGATAAAAACCTCACCTAATGACAACTAGTAATGAGTCACTGTCTGTGATGATGAGGAAGAAGGTGAGCAAACAGCCGTGACAGTTTGTAGGGCCCCATGCGGGCTGCCCAGGCTGCTAGGGCTACGTAAGAGAAACAGCCCACCCCGGGCCAACAGGCCCCCACGGCTTTAGGCAATTGCATATTGGACAGAACATGCTCCCCCGGGAATAACAGGGGAGAAGAATTGATCCCATGTTCACCTTGGGGGGGCTGAGGGACGGGAAGCCCTGTCATTAACTTGACCCATCTTTCGTTTTTCCTCTTACGCTAACGAGTTCAGCTCTTCACTAAGCGCAGCACCGCCCGAGTGCCCTGAGCCTTAGAAAAGCCAGACCGATAAGCGAATTCCTATACTCATGCTCCATTTGTAATGATTTTGCCCAATGCAGCATGTACGAGAGAGCAGGATGGAGAATTTCATGACAGATGTCCACCAAAGGGCTAGTCTTCATTAGGGATGTGGTCATGTGTGAAAAGCTGAGTTAGCCGGCACAATGCTGGCTGTTCTGCTTAGACCAGGCCGAATTGCAGTCGGCACTATGTCAGCTAATTGCAATTAAACCCCACTGCTAATCAAAGCAGAGTCTCGAAAGTGATTCTATCACCCGCCCCAGACTGCTGCAGCCACCTCCTTTGCAGTGCAACGCACCATCTCAGTTGTATCTCGCGACGTGACAGACTGAAAGCTGTACGGTCCAGACCTAATTAGGAAAAGAAGGCGTTAAGACAAAACAACAAAACTGCAAGTGTTTTCACAGAGCACAGAATCTGTGAAAAAGTGGACAAGCATTTGACTAGGGGAGCTTGGGGGTTTCCCGGGCTTCGTTCCAAAATGCATCTTTTAAATACAAATGGTGTTATGATGTTATTTTTCATAGCAAGGCTCATGGAGAATTGAGTGGGCTCCTGGGGAACTGAGAATGGGAGGTTCTTTTTCCACTCAGGCCTTTCAGGAAGGGTCTGAGTTTGGGGATTTATGACCTTTTGAATTATGTGGCATTTATCAAGATGCTTTCAAAAAGAAATGCCCCCCTCCTCTGAAGTCACCTCATTATAAATCAGTAGTATCTACAACTGACAGATTTTCCTTAATAAAATAAAGTCTTCCTGGTGTGCAATGATAAGCCAAACTTTTAAAATGACCAGCCACCCTTAACTAGTAAAGCCTGCAAAGAAGCCTCCATCCTGGGTAAGTTGTCCTTAGATAGGGCTCTGTTGGTCAGGCACAAAAGAATGGATGTGCCTGTTCCTGGGGACAGGTTACTGGCATGAAGAACTCCTTTGCAGCAGTAGCCGCGCCAGAAATGAGGGTGGGGGCAGACTGGCTGCAGCACATCATTTTTGTTAGTTGGTTGATCCTCATCTCACCTGCCTTTGGTCATCTCAAAGACAGGCATAGAAGGTCTAAATCAGTTGGCTAAAGGCTCATTCTGCCTCCTGGGGGTAAAGGCAGGTGTCCTCAAAGGGACATTGTTTCTCCTAGCCTGGACACCTCAGTTAATTGTGCCAGTGGACGTAGCATTTATGAAAGGAAGAATTTGAGAAAACCTATACAGTGAATTAGAGTTGTAACACTCTGTCCTGGTTCCAGCCAGGACGGAGCTA
>KL269823.1:30431-90588 GCA_000699545.1 Podiceps cristatus | reverse complement strand
AAAGAAAAACGATAAGAAGAGTTAGTCTCAATAGAAAAGTATTTTCTGCCATGTCATCTCCTGTTTATAAGCAGGGAACTTCAAGACCGAATACTCAGCACAGAGGTAGAGTTGTTGCCTCCAGTGATTTGATGTCAAGTATTCGGGACACAAGATTGACACCACCAATTCCATTTGGACACTTGCAGGCAGCCAGTGCCTGCAGTTCAGAGATCTGTTTTGTAGATACGCATTGTGGCAGACTATGTCAACAGGAGAAAAACATGTATTTGTCACTTCCCCCAGATGATGGGGGAATAAAATTACTTTGGGAATGAAGACTGCTTTAATCTGCAGCAGGGCTGATTTCAGACTGGTATCATACTCAAACCAAGATGCTCGCGCAGATGCCAGCATTCTTCAGCCCTTACCATTGCCTTTCCCACCCTATTAGGGTCTCCCATGTTTAGCTTCGCATCAACAGTGATGGCCAGCTAGTCCTGGCTTAATTGTTCCACAGAGTTTTTCATTCGAGTTTTTCATTCGAGTGATCTTATTTCTAGATACTGAACCAGATACAATTTCCATTAGTTCAGTGATAGATAGAGATGCAGCACGTGTTCAAATGTTGCTTTCCTGCCACAGGTGACTTATGTTATGAAAACTAGGAACAGACCTTTATCACGTCTGCCTTTACCAGACAGATTCATCGGAAAGTAGTGTGCTCAATGCTAGCCTGCAATCTCAGCCAGAAGCTGAGATGAGCACAATATACAAGTATTTTGCCAGCTGTTCTCCAGGTGTAGGACATACTCATGAAACACAGAGATCCCATTTGCAGTCCTTTTAAATGATTGGAGTAGTGCAAGCTGGCTATAGCCTGAGGTAGAAATTGCATATTTTGTTGTTGTTTTCTTATTAAAATAGGATTATCATCACTTTTCAGATCCCATAACGGTGAAGAGAGGCTTTTAGAAAGTATTATACTTGTTATTTTTGGAAATGATGCAGTTTTCTTTAAAAATGTATAGCTATGTGTTTGTAACCATTCCTTTATGAGAAAAGTTCTGGGAACGTTACACATGTTGTAACAATAACATCAACGAAAACTCTCTTCTGAAGGATCCTGCAATATTTGTGTAGATGTTTGGTGGGCACTTTTCCCATCAGTCTTTACCCAAAATCATTGCTAGCCTCTCCAAAGCACATAGGGAATTATGGAAGTGCAGAGACCTTTTGCATTTTGTACACCTCGAATGACAAAACTGTAAACAGCAACCGATTATCCTGTTGGTCATCTGATCAGTATTAATCCTACTTATGACAGCAGTGCCTAGGCAACAGCCACAGAGCGGTCTCTGTGGAGAAGCAGTTGTGGCAACGCAGAGTAATAGATATTCTCCCTGAATTCTTTCCCTCCCCTGAATGTGATCCAGTGTGCAATCCCACTTAGATTGGCTGCATGAGGATAGGGCTGTGGTGATACCCGTGGGCAGCACTGTCGGAGCGATCAGCGGGAGACAAGCACCATCCGTTGATGATCAGCAAGCCTCGTTTATTGATACTCAATACACACCTTATATACTATTCATTAATTAGCTCATACATATTGCAGAAGCATAGCTCATCATTGGTTAATAGTTAAATGTCAACTCTTCCCATGCTTATCTTTTGTGTTAGCCTTGCGATTTAGCAGTTCCCTAATTCTCTCGTTCTTGTTTCTCTTACCCATCCTGTTATTGTACAGCAGCTGTGCTCAAGGTCGCTCTGGCCTGCTACACTTTAACTAGCTTAATTCTATCATGTCCTTTCTCTGCCAGCCACCCTGTGGCAAGGCTCCCCACACAGCACCACTTTTTTTGCTGTTAAAAAGTGGCAGAGGTAAGCAGGGCTGGTGAGATGATGATGTGCAAATAAGGCTTGAGGCTGAGGTCAGGAGGCTGCAGGAAAACACAGGAGGAAGGGTTACAACGAACAGCCTGTCAGCACAAAGAACGCAAGTCTTGTCAAACACAGAGGGTAGGGTCAGTCTCCAACGTTTCTATTTAAGCTGCTTTCACAGCCTCTACGTTGTCTGTCTTGTTGGGCTGCCCCTTGCAGCACACCCTTATCTGCACGCACCAGGGAAAGCAGATGCTGCAGGGGCCTCGCTGGGGCATCTTCCACAGGGGTCTGAGTTTCGGAACAAGCGTGACCCCAGTTGGTTACCGTCACCCCGCTGGTAGGTAATGCTTGCATAAGCCTCTCTTCTAGCTGCTCTGCTAGCTGTTGTAGCTAGAGTCAGTTTCTTGTTGGAAACAATTCATGTCAGTGGAGACCAACCAGTAGAAAAGCCATCAGCTGTAGCACTGATAAATTTGCTGAAAATGTTATCCTTGCTCGCTGGTGGCACAACATACTCAGTGCTGCTGGGAGCAATATTCCTAATTCAGTCAGTGGAAGGTTTGGGCACGAAAAGGCAAAAAACAGACTGAGGTGATTTTAGTAGTATATTTGGGAATTCCCTCTTTCAAGCTTTTAGTAAAACCTCTCAGCACAGTCATTCATTTGTAAAATTCAGGAGCTGAGAAACAACAGAGTATCACCAGTGACGATTACAGTAAATTATGTTTCACTTTGTTGTGGTTTGTCTGAGAAGGAAAGAGTTGAAATCTTTTGAAAATTAAAAAAAAAAAAAAAAAAAAAAAAAGGAAAATATCTTCCCCAAATGTAAATGTTTTTTAAACTTTTGGGACCAGGATACAAATGTTTTAGGAGGGAAGTTTCCATGGCCCTTGCTGCAAATCAATCAATATGCTTATCCCACTCCCCTCCCATCATTTAAGAAATAAGCAAATATTGAAGATGCTGAGACTGACCATTTCTCATGCAAATCTTTTGTAGCTGAAGACAGACTCAGAGAAGCGGTCAGTTACAGACAGTGAAACTTGGGGCAGCACTGAAGAACTGAAGAAACCAGAGGAAGACTTTGACAGCAGCGTAGACAGCAGCGGCAAGTGGAAAGGCCTTCCCTCGGGGCTGTCTGAAGAGTCGGAGAAGGGGGGGCAGAAAACACCTCTCTCTGTTTCACAGACCGGATCCTGGAGGAGAGGCATGACGGCACAAGTGGGAACAACTCAGTCCAGGCATAAAGCAGGAACAAGCGCGCTCAAGACCCCGGGTAGGAAACTTCCGTAGTTCAGACTACAGCAATGAAAATTAAAGCTTTACACTTAGACTTCATTTATAAGCAGTAAGGAATCTTAAGTGGGCTAACAATAATTAATGGATATTGTAATTGTGTGACAGACATGAGGAGCTGTAAGTATATTGGTAGTTCTTCTCAGAAATGACTGCAAGCCAAGACTGTAATAATATACTGACTTGTTCAACTCTATAACTTAGGTTGCTACACTGCATACTAATAACTTATTAATCATAGATTAATGTATCCATTACATAAATGGTAATTGTACTTTATTTTATTACCATTCTTTATTTTATTATCATTTTATTACATCAACTTCTGTGAGGGAATTCTTAGACGTATTTTGGACTCATCTTTGCCTTATCTTTGTTCTCTAGAAAACCTGTACCTTTGATAATAGAACATATGCATAGAAACGACAAAAGTTGGGATAAAAAGGTATAACATTCAAGTCAGGGAACTCAAAATGAGGTTTTGTGAACTAAAGCTGAATTGTCATGTTACACATACTGTAGGTATTTCATTGTCCATTCTTAAGAATTGAAAAAAAAAATCTGTTTCCCACACTTCAGTGCTGGATGAGTTCTTACGTACTTCTGAAAGGCCTCTTGGAAGTAGTATCCACTTTTGCAGTCTAGTTTTAAAACGAAAAATCCAAAGTTGGTGGAAGACATTATTGTTAAGACCATCTAATCTATCATTTTACTAGGGAAATACTGACTCTTTGTAGGACATTTTCTAGACCTTTGTCCTGTCTTGACAAAATAATGCATAAGCATGTATTAACGGCCAGTTGTAAAGGTAACTAGCAAAGAACCCCTCAGAATAAATTCAAATCCTTTGTGAGCTGCATTTGTTTCTTTGCAATTTGGCACTGCTAAGCTTTGGTCAGCCTCTGGTCTATAAGATTCCTGAGGAGCATTGCCATGGTCAGTGGTCAGATGAATGCAGAAATGACACCTCTGTCATAGCAATTAAAAAAGGAGATACTGCAAGGGTTCCCACATGCCAAGCTAAGTTTCCCAGATCTGTTTTGCTGAAGATGAGTAGGCATCCACTGTGCAACACAGAACTGAGGCCTTAATTTTTGAAGCATATGCTAGTAGTCTGTGTGTTTGTCATGTAAGAGTCTGATCCGTGTCTTGGCATGTGCATGTGTTTGTGTAGTATAAAATGTGCCCTGGATAAAAACATGAGTGGATTTAGATCTGACTTGTAGGTGTTAGTCTTTGTTGCAGTTTAGTTCCTTATAAGAAATTAGGCTACCCACCTCCAAAACTTCCATAACCTCTAGAAGAGTGAATTAAAAACTTTATTATGCTGAGTATTTGTTCTTTGTTAGGAGCATACAATATATGCTTAAAGAGGAATTAAAATAGAAGGCTATATAGGTATGTGTCTGTGCAGTACTGAAGACAGTCTCTCAGAAAATAAATAATCTTGAAAACATATAGATATGACAATGACAAGTCATTTAACTATATCATTCTAGATCAAGAAGATTCATACCATGATAGCATAGTCACTCCCTGACAATTCTGTGTAAAAAGCAGAATAAACTTAGTTATAAGATAAAAAAAAAAAAACAAACAGTAATCAGTGAAAACCAAAAAGCTCAACAAGAACCATTAATTTCTGCATGCATAATTAATGTCATACTTCTGGATATGTTAATTACATGTCATGCTTTATTTTCCAATATTGTTTCTAAAATGTAGAAATACTATTAACAGAAAAAAAAAAAAAAGGCCAACTAAAATTCCTTATAGTTCAGTCAGGGTAGTTTTCTGCACTTAGAATCTCCAGCTCTATATGAAAATGGAAGTTCTCAGGGGAGTTTCAAGCTTTTAATACTTAATGCTTACCTTGAATGTATCATACCTGTTAATGACTGCTGATGGGGAACTAAAGACTAAATTGGTCTGTTTTCTTAGGGTAATTTTTGTGGTTTTGTATTTTTTCACTTTGAAATTTTAACCATATAGTGTTAAAATTAGATATTGAGGTATTACAGACTAAACACAAGTGACATTTTCAAATATACTTTTATTTAGGAAAAACAGATGACGCAAAAGCTTCAGAAAAAGTGAAAACTCCCCTGAAAGGAACCTCCATTCAGCGCTCTCCATCGGATGCAGGAAAAAGCAGTGGCGATGAAGGAAAAAAGCCTCCCTCTGGCATTGGAAGATCAACTGCTACCGGGTCATTTGGATTCAAGAAGTCTGGGATGGGATCTTCTACCATAATCACCACAAGCGGAGCAACTATCACAAGCGGGTCAGCGACTCTAGGAAAAATGCCAAAATCTTCAGCCATCGGCGGGAAGTCCAACGCAGGGCGGAAAACAAGCTTAGACGGTTCCCAGAACCAGGATGACGGCATCCTGCACGTGAACTCGAAGACGACTCTGCAGTACCGAAGTTTGCCTCGTCCCTCAAAATCCAGCGGCAGCGGGATCCCCGGCAGGGGTGGCCACCGCTCCAGCACCAGCAGCATCGACTCCAACGTCAGCAGCAAGTCTGCAGGCGCTGCTGCCACCAAACTGCGAGAGCCAAGCAAGATCGGGTCCGGGCGGTCCAGCCCTGTCACCATCAACCAGACAGATAAGGAAAAAGAGAAAGTGGCCGTGTCCGATTCTGAGAGTGTCTCACTGTCCAGTTCCCCTAAATCCAGCCCAACTTCAGCGAGCGCCTCTGGCACACCAGGACTTAGGCAGCCAGGATCCAAATACCCAGATATCGCCTCACCCACCTTTCGAAGGTTAGTGCTTTTCTATGAATTCCTGAAGTAGTGGTACATAAGGCAGGGTTTCAAAATGTGTTGAAACACTGTGTAAAAAGCCTTTTTGGGGTGTATTTTGCCACAAACAAAGAACCAAGTTAAAAAAAAACCAAAAAGGGTAATATTTTTTCTCACAACGCAATTATTTCTCTAAGGTCTAAAGACCTCCCCAGACCTGAAATGGTAATCCGTAGGTACATTCCCGTAACAACAATTTGAAAGCTAAAATAAGTTGGACTTGATGATCCTTATGGTCCCTTCCAACTTGAGATATTCTATGATTCTAAGTTCTTATTGAATATTGAGGCACATGAGAAGTTCCCTCTCAATGCTCCAATAAACCCCCAAAGGGAAGAAAGACGCCATGTTCCAGCGCATTCTATTACTGGCACGGGCTATGCCATAGCCTGGTCAGAGAACTGAAGAGCTCTATAGATAAAGTATTTGTTTTCACGTTGTTGGCAGCTCCAAGCATTGCATCTTAGCAGATTTTCTGCATCTTTCATCACAAACATTAGCAAAGCTAAATTTCGATTGGAAATGCCCTATTGTAATGTTTCTGGAAGTATAAATCAGGATGAAGGATAAATTGGGATGGAGCATTTATACTTTTGGAGAAAAATCCAATAGTGCCCTCTTGTGCCTAATTACCAAAACAGCATCTCTGGGCTGCTGGGGAGCTGCAGCTGATTTTTGTGGGCTTGGTAATACGTGAAATGGATTGTTATGTTATTAGCCGTGCTTACTTTACATCACGATAAGGTTTGCATTTATTTCTTATTAATTTATGAGCTGCACCTTTACTGCAGCTTAAAAAATTTCCAGTAAGACATTAAGTCATTACATGACCTTTTATTTCAACAGTTTTAGAGGATTTGGGTTTTTTTTCCATCATGACTGTAGAATTTTCTTCTATAGAATTGCTGGAAGCAATTATGTGAAATACATCTCTGTCATGACTGCCCTTGGAGACAAACCGAGCCCATCTAGCTCCAGTGCAGTTTATCCTGTCTGAACAGTTACTACATGACCGATGACCGCATGACCATCTGTGTAAAAGAGCAAGAGGGAAATTTGACACAAATACTTAGATGTTTATTAAACTATGAAGGATTTTGCAAGTCCTTATTGCAATCATTTTAGCTGATTTGAGAAGAGAGGGGTTTAAAAGCTAATGACTTAGCTGTGGGAACGCTTAATTACTGAATTTGGGTGAAAGTGTAATCTGTTTATGCACTAATAAGACAAAAATGTGATTATTTTACCTTTCTCTGGGAGGGTCTGTATGTGCAAAGAGCACATCTCAACAGGAGTGAATGAGAGCTGTTGCTAATGAAACAGACCCTGATTATTGTTATATGGTTAAGTGAATTTAATTTTGCGATGCGATTGCTCAACTAGGTAGGCATGATTTTAGTAGCAGTAATTAAAAATGTGTAGTTTGGCTCTTAGGATGTTAAGCCATGAATGTTTAATGTGGCTATCAGTTTCTCTAAAGCTATTTGTTTTACATTTAGGTTGTTTGGTGCCAAGGCAAGTGGTAAAGCTGCCTCTGCACCCAGTACTGAAGGTGTGAAACCCACATCGGCAATGCCCAGCCCTAGTACCACATTGGCACGGCAAGGCAGCCTGGAATCGCCGTCCTCGGGCACAGGCAGCATGGGCAGTGCAGGTGGGCAAAGTGGTAGCAGCAGCCCCCTCTTCAGTAAACCTTCGGACTTAAATGCAGATGTTGTAAGCTTAAGTCACTCCTTGGCTTCCAGTCCCGCCTCAGTGCACTCTTTCACGTCAGGTGGTCTTGTGTGGGCTGCAAACCTGAGCAGCTCTTCAGCGGGCAGTAAGGACACACCAAGTTACCAGTCCATGACTAGCCTTCACACCAGTTCCGAGTCTATTGACCTTCCTCTTAGCCATCATGGCTCTCTCTCTGGACTGACAACAAGCACTCAGGAGGTTCAGAGCCTGCTCATGAGGACTGGAAGCGTCAGATCTACTCTTTCGGAAAGGTGAGCTTGCCTATAGATATAGTGACCACGAAACCAGTGAGAGGCAAAAGGACAGGAGCCAAAAAAAGAAATCCTCCACCTGTTTTCCTAAAGGGACACTGTTTAATTAGCAGCTTAGTCCTTTATGTAAAAAAGGAAGGAAGGAAGAAAAGAAAGCTGAAAGGCATTGGATGTGAAATCAACTGCCTTTTAAGGTTTTACAAGCACTTTTTCTATCCTGATAAGTTTTATTTTTTTATTTCCTTGTTCTGGAGAACAACCAGAGAAAAGGGGAAAATAGTCTAATTAAAGGCAAATCTAAACAGCTACATAACGACTCCCACATGCTGGATCTACCTGCTGTCCCATCAACTGGCAGCTCAAAAGCTGTACCACTGCCCTCTTGCAAACAAATCTTCTCCAGAAGGAGAATCCCACCAGTTTTCTTCCCTTTTGCTCAAAGGACAGGCAGAGCTGGTGAGCCCCTACCTTCAGCTGACCAGTCTTGCCTTAAAATACTCAGTCCTGACAAGTTGCTTCTTACATGGTAATCATTACACAAATCCTTACTAAAGTGCAGTTTCACTGGCAAGGAGACAGTTTACAAGATGAGACCCTCACTAAATGCACAGTCCTGGCAAGTGTCTGGAACAGGCAAAGAAAAGCAAGAAAGCATTTTCCTCTGTTTGTTCTATCTGAGATCTTTTTTGATATGCAGATGTTTTACCATTTAAATTATGTTATAAAGAAGTGCAACCACCTGGCACAGTTATACCAAGACTTTTTTTTTTTTTTTTTCCCCAGTAAAACATTTGACTTTTGCAAGAGAGAAAAAATAATCTTTATTATGCAGTAATTTTCACTTCATGTGAAAATTTTCAAAATTTGAAAATGAAACCCTTCTCTCACATGGGGACTGAAAAGTCAATATTAAATATTTCATTGGCCTTAGATCTAAAAAAGAAAATTATACTGAGTCAGTTCAGAAATATTTTAAACATTTTAGGGTTAAACTTAGTCGGTTAATAACACAATTGTTTAAAGGAAAAAAGATCTTTTATATACTATGATGTTAAGATCTTTTTTTCCCTTTATATAAACCCAGAAATTTTTCAATACTATTCCTTTCCATGGAAAGATTTCACTTTCAGTGCATCAGCATTAAAACAAACAAACAAACCAAAAAACCAAAAACCAAACCAAAAAGCCCCAAACCCAAATAAAACCAAAATCCTAGACAACTCTGCCAAATCTAGATGGAAATGCTCTGCACATTTCATTTTCTTATGTTACATTCATAAGTATTACTATATCAGCTAAAATCACACCTCTTTCTTACTAATGTAATTGCAACACTTTAAAACGTGTGTACCCATGTAAGTAGTTATAAATACGCTGATACATGAGTAATTTGTAATTTGCACTGTACCTTTAATTTTTAAATAGTAATTTGCATTGTGTGTCATGAAATGAATGTGACGATGTTTCTTAGAAAGTTAATTATTAATATTTAGCTTATAAAAACCTTCACTATTTTGTAGTGCTACATATACAGATGGTGAGATCAATAGAATGGTATGAAAGAGCATGAATTTATGCCAAAGATCATATTCATACAGAGGATGTCAAACATCACATTTAAAATGTTAATGGTTTGGCATGAGCTCCCTAGCAGCCCCCACTACTAATACTTTATGTATTTGTTCAGTGACTTAATTTCAGTGGTTCCAAATACTTTGCCTCTGGCAATATTTTTAAATTTCAGATTTGTCCATATGGGGATATTATGATTGAGTCCAGAGAGAGACATTTATCATGTTGATCTGGCCTCAAAACAAATATATGTACCTAGAGTAAATGGTGTAATTTCTTGAATTATAGCCCCGATAACATTTTTGCGTTTTGATTTTATTGAAAGGTCTGTTAAAAGTGCTGTGTTATCTCTAAACTGGTTTATACAGTAAAACCTACATGTAGCAAAATATTTTTTCACAACAAAAGCATTGGTTTGCAATGTTAGAGACAGATACGTTTGGCAGCAGATTATGTCCTTTTCCCTTTGTAAACTCAGATTAGATTTGAGATGCCTCTGGCAGTACTAGTCATAGCCTGGCATGCCATTAGAAATTATCCGCAAAGAGGCTTATTCTTTTTCTTCAGTCACTCTAGAGCGTGCAAAAGACTGAATGATCAGTCTGTATAGTGAGATATACTAATATAATGTAGAGAGAAATCAGAAATATCAAAGCACAAAAAGAGATACAACTAACAAGCAACATCAATTCTACACAGAGAAGGCCTAGGGAAAGTTAAAAGAGAAGAGAGAGCTAATAACAGATGATACAAATAAACATTGTTTTGCTTCATTGAAGCATTAATAGTAATTTGATAGGTAACCATCGCTAATGGCAAGCACGCTAAGAGGGAATGGAAAGGTTAAAGATTACTCCGATGTACTGGTCCTGATGAACTTTTCACTTCCCTGCTTCCGACACAGTCCGCAATAGCCCCGCAGTCGTTAGGGCTGAAGAAGAGGTTTCCATAAAGAGTGAGGAGGGGGGCTGGGATGGAGGGCGAGGGGATTGTGGGTGAGGCCGCCTTGCCTCGGTTCCTGGAAAGATATAGGGGATATTAAACAAAACGGGTTAAGTAGCAGGTAACACAGGATTTGTCATTAACGGCCTTTTAATGAAGACTAATTTAATTCATCCGCAGGAAAACAGAATTTGTGAGTAGAGGAGAGGAATTAGATACAATAAGAAATCCTGAACTTAGTAAAGCTTTAGGCGCTGCTTCAGAGTAGATTCTCACAAGCAAATGGAGGAGCTAACGTAAGGTGCCTGACTGGTTGGTAAAGAGTTCTCAAAGGCTAGTGATCACTGGTTTACAAGCCTGAAGGGATATAACAGGGCGGGATGTATTTGCACAGACACAAAATGGAAAATCATGAGGCTGTTTTGCAGAATGGAGACAGTGTCTAAGTGGCATTGCTAGGAGAGAGCATTTTCCCAGTGTTTTGAAAACGAAAAGATATGTAAGTTTTAGGAAGTAGTTATCCCATTCTACTTTTTCACGTTAAGGCTTTCACTGGAAGACTTTGGGACATCAAGTTATAGTAAAGTTTTAATGCAACAGGAAAGAACCGAGAAAATTAGACCGAAATTTCAGGGTACATCTATGGTTCCTGCTAAGGAGAGTAGCTCTGGGCTGCCTCCCAAAAAGCAGTCACCTGCCATGGAGACAGCTAATCTGCAGGGTCTCTGCTGCTTTTGCCCACACATACCTGGTGGTTGCCCACACCCAGCCTTCAGGCTACTCACCCAGCCATGGCATGGCATGAACATGGAGCTCCCTGTCAACTCCTGTATTGATACGGTGGCAAAGTTTACTCCAGCCAAATTTTGTGCCATTCGATGAGATTCTTTTGTACGGTGATAACCAGAAATTAGTTTTGGTAAAGACTAGCAAAATATGTGCTTTTTCAGCAAAATTTGCATCTCCCTTGGGACTTTTGCTGATTTTACACTAGCAGTATTTATTTAGACAAGTCTACTTCTGTTGTTATAGCAGTGTAACTCCCTATGTGGGCGGACACTTGTATTTTAGCTTACAACAATTTAGGGGGATTAAAATAAATCATACAGGTTAAAATAAATCATACAGGTACTTATAGTCTAAAATAAAACAGTCTACTGAGGTTGATTGGTGAAATATCACTGCTTTAATTAATAAAATTTTTTATAGTAGACACATCACCAGTAGTCCCTTTGAACCCTCAATTGCTGTTGGGCATTGCAGATTTGTGTCTGTCTTCTGTTTGGTCTGAGTGACACAGCAAGGGATACATAAAAATACAGAAATACAGAAATTAACAGGGACTTCATCAGCAATAATGGATGCATTTTAAGATTATACAGAGTGGTAGTAGTTTATAATTACTTGACTGGCTTGCTCTGGCTTACTTTACCAGAATGTTTATTTTTGAAGGCCATGAAAGTGCAATGAAATCCACTTAAGCTCTTCAAGACTTTCATTTGTTTTAGATTATCATCCTAGTTGATAATTGTGATTTCAAGGTGTGAAATAGTGCATCATGTATCAGGTTTTCTTGTGTGCCCAACTATTTGTAGAAACCCATTTACAAGACCCTTATCAGGTTGACCCAGCCTGCCCTAGACCGCCCTAGGTGTTTCTTAGCTTGCAATAATTTGTTTTATTCCCTAACAGCTCTGCAACAGGTAGATGTAGCCCAAGGACAAGGCATTATGGCCCTTTCCCCAGTTAACCTCAACACCAAGGGCACATAGGAAACTGAGAACTGTAAGGCTTCCTGTAATTTCCCCCAGAGAACTTGCAGATGGTTTCAGCAGTGTAAAATAAACAAAAGGGAACGGAGATACAGTGGGCTTCATAACTTCAGCCTACATCTGCATGTATCTTCCTGCAAGTCTGCTTTTGGGAATTGACATGGCAAAGGAAAACATTGGGAAAGTTACAATATTCTCAGCCTCGCTTTATAGTGGTGTTTGTTTTGAGCTGAAGAGATAGATTTCTATGAATGCATTGCTTCTTTCAGGAATAGACTGACTTTTTTTCATATCATCTTTAGTGACTTTTTGAGCACTGAGGTCAGTTCGGTTCTATTTGCCAAAAGTCCAGTTTCTGTAGAAGTAACATACCCAGCTTCTTGGTGGAGGAATGCTTCCAGATACTAAAAAGATACGGGCAGTTATGGGTCTGAATTAATAGTTACATAGAACCATGGTTAATGGTTTCATGCAATTTTCTGAAATCTAGGAGCATCTTCACAAGACTTTGAATTTTAAAAACAGAATGAATGTTTACTACATTCACTTTTATGCAGTTGCAATAACTCCATGCTCATGTTGAGAAATATTCACCCCCCTATTTCATTTGAGTACCTGAATTCAAAAGGTTTTTAGCAAAATCCTATGGTGACTAGTAGCCTATTTATCTGACTGGCGTAACTTTTGGCTTGTGAGTTACTTTAAAGGAGCACTGATTGGCTCCTTTCTTTTTAGATTATGTGCAATAGATTATTTTTAAATATGTAGAACATCAAGTTAAAGTAATATTAGAAAATGTATTGTTCACTGGGGTGTTTGAAGGATATGCAGGAAAAACTGGTTTTGTTTAGAAATTAGAGGTGCATAAAGGAACATCAAGGCCCCATTCTTCTCTTTAAGGAACCAAATGAATCATGCATTCAAATGTATGTTCTCTTTTTATCAGCCATTCCTGGTCCTGTTAGCTATGTTGGGAGCAAAATGCTGAAAATTTAGTCCTTTGTCTGATAGAGGACTACTCTCACATGGACCACGATACCTGGGCTGATGCTGAAATCCTGCTAAGTTTCTCCTTCCATTTTCTTTCTCCCCATGCGGAACGAGGCCCTGATTAAACCACTAAAATTACCTATAAAACTTCCTGGTGGTAAGAGGGGTTTAATTCCATTAGATTGAGCCCTGATGGTAAACGGATTGTTAATGACATCAGTATTTTCACTACCTTTACCTACTTGCATCAAGGTTACATGGCAGTGGGATGCCCAGCACTCCGGCACAATAAAGAATGACTTTTAATAATGGCATGAGAGTTTTCTTGGGTAGGAAGGTTCCTAAGTTACTGTTGTTCTCAGAGGTGTGATTATGATATGTAATACAGAAACTTTCTAAAGTAATTTTGTAATTTAATCCATGTGGCGACACTAAATTATGTTCTTAAGGAAAAAAAACATTGCAACACTAGTTAACTAGTTGAAATTCACCCCACACTAGTCAGGGACCAATCTACCAAGTTTTATGAGGAAATGCCAAAATGACACTCGATTTGAAGAAAGACTAGTGGGTATCCTTCTAGTGATGGGGTTTAAATTAGGAAAACTCCAGTCTTAGATTTCCCACAATCAGCCACTCCATCACCGTGTGTGCGTGAATATGGAACAACGTAGCTTTGGTGCCGCTTTTTATTGTCCCCACCATCGCCTCACTATGTGAGCCCCACAACAGAAAGCCAAGGGTCTGTATGTTTACCACATATTTCTACAAGCAGAGCTGTCATTTGGCTTCTGGCAAGGCCATGCTGTCTCCTAGCAGGTGCCACAACCTTAATTTCTTTTGGAAATCTATTGGCATATCACAGGCAACTGTGAAAAATAAAGATTCACACTGTGACCATATGATTCTCACACAGATTGTAGGGAGAAGCTGTAGGAAGGTTAGAAATGGTAAGGAAGGACTCCTTTCTGACTTGGACAGCTTCCAAATTGCTATTGACCCAGCCCAGAGCACGTCTAGATGAAAAATGAATGTGCAGCAGTCCATGTCCTACTGTCCCCTCCAATGAGTCAGAGATTTATCATGAAAGATATATTAAAAAGCATTAAATGACCTTCTGTTATGCACACATATCTAGACCTTTAAAATCTGTAATTCTGAACAGTCCTGTTTATTGTATGTCCTTAGGGATTTTTTTTGTTTTAACAGCATGCAGCTTGACAGAAATACACTACCCAAAAAGGGATTAAGGTATATATTTTTTTGAGCATGACTGCTACTTCTTTGTTTTTCTATGACTTTTCCTACACTGTCTTTCCTTTTCTTCCTCCCTTTGTTGATCTTGCTTACAACAGAGTTCTTGGGACTTAGATTCAAATGAAAAAAGGTAGATTTCAACAATGGACTTTTTCTTTCCAAGTCTGCCTGGTAAATAAATTCCCTTTCAAGTTATATCATGGAAAGTGAATACTGTTAAGGATAGTTTCCTTATACAATGCATCTTAAAAGGCATTGAATCCTGGAGAGCTAAAAGAGATAAAACAAGATACTTTTGAAATTCAATGGGATGAATTGTTGAAAACGTTACTGAGAAAAACAATGTTTTAAAGGTGGAACTGAACTTGAACTCTGAATGCAAACACTCATGCAATTAGAAATGAAGATCGTTTCATTTCATGAAGATAATTTCATTCAGAAAGGGTAAGGCTAGAAAATACTAATTTTAATATCCAAGGTTTGTAGGTATAAAATGAGCCCTGCTCCAGCTAGTCTTCTTGATCCCTATCCAGCAATAGTCAGAGTTGAACTTTGCTACTAATTCCCCATAATTAGAGTTGCCTTCATCACGGAAAACAGAGGTCATCTACCCTCTTCTCCTCTCCATGCTTAAAAGGGGGGATCGTTAGGTAACTCATCTGGTCTCATCAGGCATGGCAGCCAATCTCCCTCATCCAGGAAGGAGATTTGGCAAGCAAGAGTATATGTGCATGCACACAGGCACTCTGCAGACTTCCAGTCACTGAAATCACACGGTTAAATCTTTTGAGTTATTGATAAATAATATTTTGTGAGATTTTAAGATAGTGCTAAAGCATTGTCACTAAATAGCACCTTCCGCTCTTCTGCACTATCTGTTCCTTAAAAAGAATTTAATCAAATTTCCTGTTATCCCAAAACAATCACTTTGGATTGGGAGAGAATGGAAAAGGTGGAGGACATGAAAGAGGCATAAAGGGGAAAGCGGCAGTGGGATGATTGAGGTTTGTGACTGTACAATTGTAAATGGTGGCTGAAAGCTGAAAGTGAAATGGAGGGGGGAAACAGCTTATAGGTATGTAATCCTGATCAGTTATCCCAGAAAGACCATCAGTTTGATTTAATGTGAGGACATCCCAGTCCAAGACCCAGATCCTGAATTCTTGTTTTGCCATCCTTCTGATCCAATAACTACTGGTTAACTCGGATCTGCCACATTTATTAGTAAAGATCATAGCTGTCTATTTGAAAGGAGAAGGGAAGTAAATATTTAATCAAGACAAGATGTTTTAATGCTGTAAAATATTGTACAAAACCCCAAGCACAACATGAGAACTCACATGTTCATTTAATATGCTTTCTAAGCAGAAATACTTGCGCCTTGCAAGCCTGAAGCCAGAGTATCAAAAGCCCTTTCTGCTCTGCTGTTTGGGGAACACGGATGGCTTGTGACAGTGGCAAAGAAGGTGCTCGTTTCTCAGCAGGACATTGTGCTGAATGAGGCAGGCTATCGCAGACATTGCTGAAAACAATCTCTTGATTAAGACCCACACTGCCTGCACATTTTAATGTTTAACCACTGCCAGAATTGTCCTTCTTCCAGCCCAGAGGCTGGGCCAGTGAGTTACCAGTTCTCCCTCTTAACCCATTTGTCAAGTTACACCTGTTTTATTGGTTTGCCATAGGAAGCAGTTGATCAATGATTTGATTACCAGAATTCTTCCTTCCAGAGAACTTGTTTCTGCTAATTGCAGATTTTTCCTGTCCCTTTCCCTCCCCCTACTTTGGAGTAGGACATAATGCCAAGTAGCGTTCAGGGTGACAGACCACGCATATGACCATGAGCAGCTGTCATTACTGATGCAAACTCCTTTTTCAGAGTTGTTGATCTGTTTCACTCCTCTCATCTAACCAATTGCCCACATGATCTGTGGCAGATGTCGTTTTGTAATGGCTACTCACATTTCTTGGCTTCTAGTCTGTCCATTCCCTATCCTAGACATACAGCTTCTGAGCTTTTGCATCAGCCTGTACACTTCCTATAGCTTTGAAATCCTTTCGTGTCAGCTCAGTTGTCTGTCTTCTATGGTTTATCATCATATCTCTTCAAAGGAAAGGAATGCTGTTTTGGGGAGGGGGATGAAGGTGAAAGGGGTTTCAAGTCCTGTACTTTTTCTGTTCTAATAAGATGATAAATTTTACCCTGGTGATAATCACTTGAGCAGACCTGATGCTTTCCAAGGGTTTTATTCTATCTGTCTAACTGGTGAAGGGTATTTATGTGACACGTGTCTTTCCAAACTGTCACCTTGTTGTTTTGAGCATGTCAGCTGTGGTTTTTCAGGTATACTCCATCATCCCGGCAGACGAGTCAGGAGGAAGGCAAGGAATGGCTACGCTCCCATTCAACTGGAGGCCTGCAAGACACTGGCAGTCAGTCCCCGCTTGTCTCTCCTTCAGCTATGTCTTCATCTGCAACTGGAAAATACCACTTTTCCAACCTGGGTAAATGCCATTTCCCTTCACTGTTTCTTCCACTCTAGAACAGAATCACAAAATTCAACCGTTCATATTTCTTAGTTCACCAAACTAGATTTTAATTTAACATCTCCATCATCATATTGCGGTGCCTCACTAATGAAAGGAAACTCATAGTGGTTTTCATGGAAGAAGTCAGAGTACTGCTTCTTCTGCGTAAAGAAAAAAAGCACAGTTTGTCTATGACTTGCTCAACGAGAAGAAAATCTGAGGCAGAGCTGGAAATTAGCTTCTCATTCAAAGCTACTCATCTCTTAGGAGTCACAGTCAGTAGGATTCTTTCCAATGATTTTATTGAATGTCAACTCAGACACTAAACAATGCTTTTTTCCTACATACAGGTTTGCTTTGAGATAGGCCTTTCCAATGTGTTTCAGTGGCTGGACCTGGCTATAACAGCACTGGGCCCAATCCAGATCCTGTCCTTGAATACAATATAATATTTTAGGATGTGAGTCACATTTCAGATTTATTTGATTACAGGTCAAGATTTAAATTGAGTTCCTCTGGATCTTGTTTCAAGTTAATCCAACACAAATTTAGTTTTGTTAATAATTTTAGTTTTTCTTTAATGCTTAATAGAAAACCATTTATTTGCACTACACTGGACACATACTTAGGTTCACAATGGACTTTTGTGTTTTAGGCCTTTACTGTGGAATTAACGGCAACCTTTGAAGCATTCACGCTTCCGTCACTCTGTCAGAGCTTATGGCATCTGTAGGTTACAGATCGCTTAAAAGCGATTTGATCAGACATACAAATGTTGGTCTTTATTACATATGGGAAAAAGAAGTGGAACAAAGCCACTTTTAAAAACGAAATTGGATCCTGGCTAAGCAAGCCCCTGCTTTGGATTTCCTCCATGCACTTGCAGTAGTTTTAGGTGCAGCTCTTTTTAAGCAGTGTTTCTCTCACTCTGTCATTTTCTGCTTAAAATTAACTTCTTTTTGGTTTTTGTTCGTAGTTCTCGTACTCCAAAGAGAAAGCAATAATATTGGGGGGGGTGGGGGGGTGGTGTGGTGGTGTTTGTGTAAATTTATTTTGTCATCCTTTGTTTCTTTCCATTATCATAGCCCCGTGGATTAATTTGTTTTCACAACACAGCTGCTCTTGTAGTTTATGACTTAAGGCACATCTTGCACGATCTAAAATAAAAGTCCAAACACTCAGACTGAATTTGGATAGACAATTAGCTTTTTCTTCTAGTCATTGAGTTCTTGTGGTCCAAGTGAACTATAACCAGGCTTTCCTTCCTACTGGCAAACAAACTTTACAACTGCTTAAAGTAGTTTCATCAACATTGTTCTGGATTTCAAACATGAGTGATCAGACTACTTTCATTTATTATGATGAGATTGAACTGGCCTGTGCAGGAATTTTAACCCAATGCAGTGGTAGGTGCTGTAGAAAAATCAAAGGATAAATGTCCTCCATATGCCAATAAACTTTGGTCTCAACAGCAGTTGGTAATGTAGGTATATAATAACAATAAAAATATAGGTACTGATTTATTAGAAGAGCTTCTTATAAAAAATACTTACAACTTCTCCTTTCTTTTTAACTTTTAACTTTTGAATCTCTCCCATTGATTTTCCGTCTTGGGCTGTCAAAGTGAACAAGTGTGCATTCAGACACCAATGTTAGTGTTACCATGTGTTTTACAGGATTAGTCTCACCCAGCTCCATCTCCTTGGAGATCATCATGTCTTTCACCTTTCTGTGGTGGCTTTGGATGTAAATTAGGAATAAATAATAATAATAATTAGGAATAAAAGTCTTTCATTTTCTCAGCGGTGTAAAGTCTAGATAACTGTGCTAGTCCTACATTACAATTTTGTGCAGAACTAAATTAATTTAATGGAAGTGTGCTTCATTAATAAAGCTTTGTATTCCAGTGAGTCCAACCAACCTATCTCAGTTTAACCTTCCTGGACCCAGTATGATGCGTTCAAACAGCATCCCTGCACAAGACACTTCTTTTGATCTGTATGATGACTCCCAACTATGCGGCAGTGCTACATCCTTAGAAGAGAGACCACGAGCGATTAGTCATTCAGGTTCATTCAGGGACAGCATGGAAGAAGGTAAGGCTGCATTACTATTTTGATTGATGAATAGGCCCCAAAAGCTCCAAAGTGTGGTAAAATTATTAAATATTTCTTCTGCAACATAAAAGTTTAAATAACTTTTTCAAGCTTTTTAAAATTCTGTTGAGCTGGACTCACGGGACTTCCTTACCCTAGAGTGTGGAAGATACTACTTTCTCGCAGTAATATGCAATGCTGTGTATGTCATACATTTATAAATCCTTTATCAGAAATTTTGGAGAAAAGGAGGCCATTCCTGAGAAATTATTTTATTCTTTTTGCTGCTAAATTTGAAGTGTCTGAGCACACCTTGACTACTGTGATTCCATGCCTGCTTAGACCTGCTTCTGTATTTTCTTTTTTTCCCCCAAATGCCAGTGCTACTTAGCATCTCCTTTCTTTTGTAGTCATTTAATTTCCCCACTTTCCTACAGCCTCCTGGAGCAAACACTATGTGAATTTCTCTATCTAAACTCTGTCATTTAATCTGACCTCACTACTTTCTTTATGCAAATTATTACTATTGGTCTGATGTCTTTAATGCTATGTACAACACCTGATATTTGCGGGACATTTTTGGTTTTGGTTTTTGTTCTTTCTTTTAACCACAGAGCATCTGACAACTCCTAATTAAATGCACTGTAACATTTTTTTCTGCCTAACATTTCTGGTAAATCTGATTATTTGTATAATTCCCGTAAGTACAAAGTTTTCACACCCTTTAATTTAAAACAACAACAACAAAAATCCCACTAAAATTTTGTAGAGATTCATTCTATAACATCGTCTCATCAATCTTGCTTTCTGCTAAGTGATGACAATATAAATGGTCTTTATAACAATCAAATAAAAAAGTCTTCGCCTAGCCCCAAAACTCATGAGCTAAAAGGGGAAAAAAAAAGTCCTAGATGAAATAACGGACAGCTAATACTTTTACTTTGCAATTTGTTCTTCTGTATTTTAGATGATATGTCAGGCATACATCTGGGTATGTAATACTAGCAGTAGGGTGCAGGACAGATCAAGCTGTGAGTTGTCAACGCAGAGAGGATGGCTGACTGCACAGAAGCATATCACATAATTCAAGGACAGAGATGACTACAGACCCTTTGCTGAGGAACAGGAGAATTATCAAAGGAAACACTAGAAGAATAATAGAGAAAACGAGGCAAATAATTTATGCATAGAAAAAGAGGTGTTAAATCTAGAATGTCAGTAATGGGTCACCAGTGGCTTCGATGAAAGCTTTTTCATCGGTCATGTTTCATATCCAGCTGGAGTGGATAACCATGATCAACCTGAGTAAATGAAAGTCAATGCAGCAATAATAAACAGTTTTCAGCAGTTTACGGTCATTAGAGATTAACGCGAAATGATGCTGTTGGAAGGCCAAATGCATTTTATTTAAGAGCTCTGAGGAAGGTTATAGTGAAAGAAATGAGGTAATGGGTAAAGCTGCTGCCTACAAAAGCAGAAGGGAAGTTTAGCTGAGAGACTTAAAGCAGAGACTGAAAAACAATGATAGATCAAAAGCAGGATTTCAATGGTCAGTGTACCACATCTTTCTAAATATTTGCCCACTTACAAAACTAGATTTAAAGTCTGTTCGGCTAATCCAGGTATTCTTGCATTGTCAGTTTTGCATATGGATGCCAGGTAGCTATTCAAAATAATTTATTTACCAAACCTTGGCAGATTATAAATATTAAACAAATGTCTCTGGAAACAAAAATGAAAAGAAGTAATGAAACAAGTTATCTTCTTTAAAATTCTCTGTTGGTGTAAGCTTCATCAGGATAGTAATCCGAAGCAGAAGGGGCAATTTTGTCTCAGTTTAGTCTTCACGTACTATTTTCAGAGAGGCCAGGAACCTCATTTTTTTAGTTGAAGTCCTACAACATTCATTCAGTGCTCTTGAAGCTGACTGTACTGATGATTAGTGGGAATGTAGCACTACATCTTGTAGTAACCCCTTCACACGGACTACAAATGCCAGCACAGACGGGTCTGCGTTGTGCTGAGGGGAGAAACCAGCTAAGCAAAGCCTGGGAGCTCGCTCCAGGCAATGTGAACTGTTTTGCAAAGCACAGTCTCTTACTAAAATTGGCTTGCTCAACTTTGGACAGGTGTATAAACATCTCAATTTCTGGTTTCTCTAAAGAGTATATTTATCAAGTGATTTGTTGTCATAACAATAAAAGCGATGCTTGGTTTGCTGGTAATAATACTGAATCTCACTGGCTTGCTCTCCTACCTCATGCACAGAAAAAGGCTACTTTTTTTTTTTTTAATATAGAATAATCTTTTTAAGTGCAGAAAAAAACATCACTAGCTTTTCTATACTGATAGCTCATAATTGTTCTTTGTGGAAGATTGGTTCTCATTTTAAAAAGAGAGTTATTAGTTATTGAACTATGTTTAGTTTTTGAGCTATGTGGAGGAAGTTTTATGCTTTCATCAATATTTCATGTTATTTTCCTTTTTTTTAAAGTACATGGGTCCTCATTATCACTTGTCTCCAGCACATCCTCTCTCTACTCTACAGTGAGTATTGACATTTAAAAAAAAAAATTCTGACTGTCTCTGTTCTTCATTGTTTGTGACACTTTCAATGCTTTGAGGTTTAGAACAATTGAAATAATACTATAATAAAGCAGGAACATTTATTTTCAAGTCTGGTATTACTGTCATGGTATTTTAGAAAAAAAATAATTTCATCTTTTTATGTGATTTGCTTCAAACTGCTTAAAATCACCTAGTGTATATTTTGAAAGCTAAAATAAGGTAATGGCCTGGCAGTCCCTTTTTAAGGGGGGTCCTTATGCTATTGCAGTTAATAATTTTGAGTAGTTTTGCTAGTTTTCTAATTGCACAGTTTACAAAGTGTTTTTGTCATGTCACTATTCGAGGTACATTTCTTGGAAAACACAAGATTGCTTCAGGGTAAAGGAGATACAGTTTGCAGTTTAAATGTCTACTGAACTTTGTTGCAAATGAGAGTATTTGGATATTATTTCCAAAGAGTCTTTAAAAAAAATTATTGCTCTTAGTTAATTAAATTAAATAATAATTATATTCTAGCTCAAGCAGAGGTCTTGCTTTTGATATTTTATCTCTATTTTACTGGTTTGGTATCTTTTTTGAGATCTTTTGCATAATTTGTTGCTTCAGTTGTTCTACTAAAAAGAAATCACCCATATGGGAGGAGTTAAACGTGTTTGGGCATTCCCTTGCTGATATACAACAGTTGCTTTGCAACCTATTCGCTAAATTCAGTTACATATTGTTGTAGCCCTTTTTCACGGGAGAGCAGCCCACTTACCTGCTTTCATAACAGGTGTTCATGAATGAAATGGATGTCTGTCTCCTCCCAGTATTTTCAGGCCTTTGGACAGTGTCAGCTGCCATCCCGGGAATGACATGGACTCCTCTACCCGGAGCCAACACCAGTTCTTACTTGGGAATACCAAGCCCATGCGATCTGATGCATTTGTACCATTTGGTAGTCCTGTCTCAATTCTAACTCACGTTAGCCTGACAAGTAGGTTGCACCCATGCACGATGTCTACCATAATGGTGCCTATTCTAGTTCTATTTAATCATAAAAAGCTCTATACGAGGGCATGTCTAAAACATCAACTACACACACATTAAGTTTGTCCAGGCCTTAAGCAACAAGTTGCAAGCAATTCCGGTCCAGAATGGCCCTGAATTATTTTGGGATGGCAGAATGTACATACAAGCTGGCTCCACATGAGGTATGACTAAAATTCAAAGCAAATCTTCTCACATTTTGGTAGTGAAAAAATCTTTACTACTATTTCCCTGTCTATAAGACACTATGATCAGTTTGCATGGAGGGGTGTCCAAAATTATAATTCAGGTTTTGATGACGAATTTTAGAAGACTGTTATGGAACTGATAGGTGGTGAAAATCAAATTACAAAGTGACACAAGAGGCTTTCAGCACCCAATTAGTCAGTAAATCTGAAATATCTCTGCTCTGACATTGTGTATTGTAGCAAGAGTTTTCTAATACTTTCTATTTATACAATCTGCTATCACTCAAGATTACAGAGTATCTTGGAAATATTACCCAAACCCCATGATATTAAAGAACAGTATTTTTCCTGCAAAACAATTTTTAAACTGTTTACCCAATTTCATACTGTAAGTAGAATATCTTCTGAAACATCTGGCTGAATTCACATTTCAGCTAAGCCCCACTCCTTAATTTCTGGATTATGTAGACAAGATAATGGAAGCTAAAGAAAAGTCTGTAAAGAGTGAAAAAGGAATTAGTATGACAAAATTACTAGGACTGACCTTTAGGGATGATTTTAGATCAGAATTTCTTCTGATAGATCCCTCTCATCCTGTGAAAAAAAGTGTAAACTTTTCAGCAATTAATCAGAAGATGATGCACAAGTGGAGTATAGAAACATGAAAGGTCAACAATCGGTATCACATCAGCTGAAAGCACAAAACGTTTCATTCTTCGATGGTACGGTGCAGTGCCCTGTTTCCTCCAGAAAGCAATAGCTCCACAGGGTTATGGCACATGTAACTCTCTTTCAGCTATTATGAATTCAATGAGGACTACAAGAGCTTTTTTAACTTACTTAAGCAGACCAAAATCACTAAGCGGGAATTCCAAAGCAGCTGCCTTTCCATAAGTATGTCAATCAAATATACTTTTAACAGATTTCTTAAGCATTGCCTTAAGCCTTGGTGCTAGTGCTTTTCTATAGCCTGATCACTGAAGAGATTCAGACAAAGTACTAAATAAAGATCAAGATCTTTTTATGTATTATTACCAAAGGATAGCTGAAAATCTTGAAGTAATTCTCAGAAGATTGTTTCTTTGAGAATTAGAATACAAGATTCAGAAGAGACATACCATGTTTTGCTGCCATTGCAATAACTAAGTGCAATGAGAGAAAAGTTCTGTGTTCACTAGTATTTTCTGTATGTATTGGCTTTCTTCTTGATTTGCATTTGGGTCTTCAGGACTTGCTTGAATAGTCTGGAAAACTAGCTTGTAGAGATGGACGTGTAGGGGAAACAAACATTGGGTTTCACAGAAAAGTATGCCATGCAAGTGGACTTAGTAGACTGTAAGACTGAATTACTGATTCAGTTTTGGCAGTGAATACATCTAGCACCCCAAGAAGTTGAAAAAGATGTGTAGCAGAGTGAATTATGGTAGGTTGTCTCCAGTTTTAATCTCTTCTTCCTCAGTAGGTGAGACACTGCAATTTGCACATATTTAGTTAATTGCTATATTTCTCGCACCGGCTCTCAGCATTAGCTACACTTTGAATCCCTAGACTTCATTAACTGTGCTAAGCCAAGCTCAAAGGAGATGTGTAAGGACATGTCATTTGTATGTTAATATTTTAAGTCTTCAGGAAAAGAAAAAAATAAGCCTTACAAGGATGGGATGCATGGATATTATGGAAAGTAGAAGGAGAAAACAAATTATTTCTTTTTAGAGCGTTTTGAACCAATGGCTGAGAGCTGGATTACAGTGGTATCAGCAAGAACTCTTAAGTAAAAACTGCTCAGATGTATTTGGTTGTCTTTTTTTTTTTTTTTTTTTTTTTTTTTTAGTTGATAGTATGCCCAGAATCCTGCCCTTTCTCTTTCATTTACTTCTTCCACTGTCCCCAAAAGTTGACTTGTGGGAGCTGCCTCTCTGAACTCTAGGAGAGAGGCAATGCTTCCTTGTAGAGTGCGGGAGTCATCTAGTAGCAACATGTAGCATCTCCTTCATCAGTGGGGGCTGGTGGTCTAAGGACGAAGGACCACGTCCCCACAAGACAGTTTCAGGTAAAGGTCACCAACCCTAAATATTTTAATTTTTTTTCTTGCTTTCCTTGGCACAGAAGAATTCATAAGAGGGCATTGTCTTTCTTGACCGTTTGATGACTTTTCATGCACTACGTATTTGAAGTAACAGTAATGAGAATTTCAATTTTTTCTATAGGCAGGTCTCCTTTTTGTGAACACAGATCAGAAAGTTAGTATCAATATGTGTCATATCAGTGCTGGCAAATAGAACAATCATTATTCTAAATCATTCCCATGTAGTTATGTATCAGGTATTACAGTGGTTTCAGCCAAGACCAGTTCTAAATCTTGCACAGGGAAATATCATAACAGCTCAGTCTTTTTAGTGACTGTTAATAAACATCTATGGAAAGAGTCATTTTCTAAAAGTCTTCTCCCCCTGCACCAGGCAAAGTAAGAAAACATTTCTACAATCGATTATTAAAATTCTAACAGCACAAAATTTGTGCTTAAAGAAAAAGCAGCTATACTAATTTGTAATAGCACACATACTGCCCCGTGTCTTGGGATTTTCTGAGGAACTCTTACCTTGGGTTCTCTTACCCTTTCTAGTGTTATTTATAGCTAATTCTTCTGCCTACATTTTCCTTTTACTGTTTATTTCTTTTCCAGACAATGTTAGACTGAACTGGGACTACCTCACATTATAGGGTGGATTGATGTCCAGTACATTAACTGATTCTTATTTTGTGTTATGATAGGGTTCCTTTCTCACGGCACACCATTCCTTTCCATTAGAATCCCACTGAAGCAACATTTCTCTGTCCCACAAATGCCTCCCATGCTTACAAATATAGTGGCTTTCAAAGGTTTGCTTTGCAATGATTTAGTTTCTTACCTTGTTGATAAGGACTCCTGAGTAAATAGCATCATTGTATGACAGAATACATTACAATGTGGAAAATACCTAAATTTATTAAATGTTATTAGCAAGATTAAGCTGAAACTTTAACATGCCTTTATAGCTTTTAATATTTTGGTGAGTACTCTGTATGGAAGAAATTTCTTTAAAGTGCAAGTACCCCTCTCCCCTCACCTTCCCCCATATCTGTTTTACTGGTATGCTGCCAGCCTCTCTTAGCAGGGATTATTCTACTAGGAATATTGCTTGGTGTACAGTAAAGCAAATATAGCTCTAGGAGCCATAATAATCATTACAGTGTAAAAGTTTGCTGGTAACAGACTACGGTCCATGCAGTGACAGCACAACAAACTTTTTTTTGTATCTTAGAAATGTAGCTGCAGTTGCTGCAGTTCTTTTCCTATTCTCCCCTTATCCACTGTTTCATGCTGTCAGTATGCTGGGAACCTCTTTAGGGTTTCAGCTGGAACCCTGCCAAGTCAGTTGAAAAGAATTCCATTTATTGTTTTTACCGCATACCTTCCTTAAATGTTATGGGTACGTGAAACTATTCATTTCACTTCAGTGTAGCTGTCTTTTGTTTTCTATTACCACAATTATGTTGCATACTGTTTCTAAGCCATGTCTTCTTTGTTTTCTTCCAGGCAGAAGAAAAGGCACATTCAGAGGTAAAAACTCTTCTTCGTTTCTATAGCTGTGAATTGTATTATATTATTTTAAAGTTTATTGTTTATCTGCTATGGTTAAACTGCTGAGTTGCTGGGGAAAAGATACTCTGTCTTGGAACCACTTTTTGGGAAGTATTGGTAAAGAGCCGATGTAGCTTCCAGTGCACTCGAAGGTGTTTTCTTTGCACCGTGCGGAAGAATGTCACCTGACTGACATTCTGAAAAGACGAAAAGGATCGATGAGCATCGGGCTTCTGAGTGGAGGAGTTGTGATACGTCTGATTTCAGACTTAATATCACTTGTGTATGAAGGGACTGTGCAATTCAGGGTAACGTGCTGCTTTTCAGGAGAAAAATACTTCAGCTGTTCGCTTTGAACGTCTCTCCTTTACATTTTGCATTAAATTTCTGAAACTGACCACTTTGATGGATTTCAGAGCAACACAGATTGATTTCAGATACAAATCAAATCTGACATGGAAAACAGCTTCTTTTTCCTCACAGTGTGTAAGAATGGGTGACAAGGCCGGGTCAGCAGCTGGATACTATTACAGCCTGTCTAAAAATTAAGTCCTGCTTGTATTAAAAGGGCATCAAGGAGTAGCAGCAATAAAATGCAGCACTGAGGGGTGTGCTTCCACTTCACAGGGCCACATGCCTTCTGACTCCTGTGTCTATGCTGCTCCTTTTTTTGCTATTCTAATCAGAGAAAAAGCCAACTAAAAGGGGAGTTGAACAAATAAACATATTCTTCCTTACTTGCTGCAGTATATTTCAATACAGTTTCTACCTGATTTTTCTAAGCAAGCTCCTTTCTCTGAAAGTTAAAGCAAAGGAGCTAAAGAAGCATGCTATAGCGCAGTAGTGTAAATGACAATTCTTCATTTCATATCCCTTTATATAGGTCATATGTAGAGGTGAAACAACATTTCTGCGTATATTTCTACATGTTTTGTCAGTGTCTAGGTATGCTCTGTGATGCTCTTTCAGGAGATGTTGAACAGCACTTCAGGAGAACTGACTTTGTATAGGGGCAGGAATATGAGGAAAGTGCTGCTTAAGCAGGAAGATCAAATAATTGCTATTGAAAACCAAAGAGAAAACCTGGAGGAAGAAAGGTGGTGGTCCAGGGTGCGGAACAGCTCAATAATCTGTCTCCTTTGCACTGAGCTAGTGTAAATGACTTCGCTGGTTTTGTATCATAGATGTACAGGAACTTGTTCATTCTTAAAGCTTGTGCAATATTCCCTGTTGGTTTTCATGGGAGTCATAAAATTAAAGTACTGCAATAGTCTTTACTAGTGAATGTTACATGCTCCCTTTCCTAGGCTAGTTTTAGACATTTTACTTCTCTAGTCTGGAATAATTTATTTTATGTCTGAATATGAAAGGGGTTTCAAAGTGAAATTCCATGCTGTGCTTAAGTTCAGTGCAATGCCTCGAGTCCCTGTGTGATCTCAAATAGGGTTAAAAGAGCTTAAAAGGATACACAAGCTTTATGTTAGATACCTATCCTAGCTGAAATGTAAACAGATATTTTTCTTGAGGATTCTGTTTCTCATAAAAGGGTACAGGAGCCTTGAATTAAGTCTCTTTTTATGTCAACAAACACATTTAAAACTAATTTTTTTAAGCTGAGAAGCAAGGTTTTTTTAAGATATTTGAGTTTTAAAAAGGCTGCATGTTTGAATTGCAGGAACTATAGGAAGTACTGTGTTAAGAAGAAAAAAAAAAAAAAGTTACTGTACCTCATCTAACTTTAGACATCCATGAAGCAAAAATATGTGTCTGAGGTAGTCATTGAAGCCTTCTTCATGCCAGGCAGTGGGGGAGTACATTTTGGCACTTTATCTGAGTCTAATGTAGACATTTAACATATGTTGGTTGCATCGTGTCTACAGTCAAGCAAAGTGAACCTGATGCAAAGTCTTTCATGTTTCATAATCTCAGGCCTCATCCCGGCCTCTTAACGTTGATTGCACTAAGGATATGTTTGAAATTTATGGGATTTGGTAAAAAAAACATGACATTTACATGTGCAAACAGAGGATTGTACACATGAAGTAATTAAGCATTTTTCCATATGTGTTCCCTTAACTGGGATCCTAGCTCATACACTGGTTAAGTGCAAGAAAACAGCTGGAGCAGCACTAAGTGACAACTTTTAATCATTTGTATTTCTGAATGACTCTGAGATTAAAATGTGAAACTGAGACATTGTAAATTTATTAGTAATCACTTAAGAAAACAAACCAACCCAACCAACCAACCAAACCAAACCAACAAACAAAAACAAACAACAGAATGAAATTGATGAAATACTGAGAGCAGATTTTTTTTTTCTTCTAGCAAATTCAGAAACTACGGAGAGAGCTGGTTGCATCACAAGAGAAAGTTGCTACCCTTACATCTCAACTTTCAGCAAATGTAAGTATTTTTGCTTGTGATCATAAACAGTATCAGAGAATACATTACCAGATTGGCTAATAGCTCTTACTCAATTCAAGTACCAACACATGGTCTGGGAGACTTTTACTACTTATTTATTCCAGTGTTTTTCAAATTAATTATTTCATTAAGTGCCTGTGTTGCCTCAGCTTCAAGCAGAAGAAATCTTATAATCAAACACAGTGGAAATAGAAATGAGAGTTTCCACACTTTGGATGTGACAACAGTCCTATTTTTCCTTAGAATCAATTAAAAAAAAAGCCCAAAAGTAAGGAGAAGCAACAAAAGGGCATGAATTGCACATTCTGATAGAATTAACTATAGTTTAATTTCACAAAGATAAGCCCTGCAAAATACAGATAGATTTGGAGTGAAAAACAGTATACAATTGTATATAGAAGTCATATAACTGCATATAACTGATGCAATAACTGTGCTGATATATAACTAATGGAAACTGGGCTATTTCACAGAGAGGTCCCTGGTGTTGCTTCCAATTGTCATACACCCATAATGTGAGTTATTGAACATATTATCAGAAAATAATGCTAGATAGGGAATGTGAGCGGCAATCCTGTTTTGTTGCTATGGTTTCAGATAAAGTTACTGGATAGTTACTGAACAATCTGTTGTAGAGTGATTTTTCAAATGCAATTCAGGTTATAACTACAGTTACCTTTCCCAAGGAAAGCTGAGATGCAGTTGCAGGAGAGTATCATTTTGTATTTCAAGAAAGCAGTTTCCTGATATCTTGGGCAATCCATAGAGTGCCTTTCTTTGAAATGTAGATGTACTGAGTATTTAGATCTATAAATACTGCCATTATTTTCAATAATTTCAATCAGTGAAGTAGTACTGTGTACAAGTCATAGGAAAATAGTATCTAGCTGTGTGAAAGCTGCTTGTTCTCTTAGGAGTGATTCACGTGAAAATGTGGAAGAGCTACTCTTAGCACTTTCTGCTCTGTTCAGGTGGCTGCAGAACACCTCTGGGTGTTTGTGCCTCTGTAGCGGCACGGGTTGCCAGGCTGTCCTGAGTTCCAACCAGTGAAGCAGACAATTGGAGTCCTGCAATGTTCGTAAATGCAAAAGCTAGATTCTGAGCTGGGTTATTCATTCAGGAATTTATAGCCAGCATGCCTATCCTCGATATGAGGTTCCTTCTCATGTATTTTAGACACTGATCTTCATATTTGTCAGATTGGGCAATTCTTCACTCATCCATCCTGAGAGCAACAAACTAAAACCAACACCAAGAGGTCAGAAGAGTTAAGGCAGCATAGCTTGGGTAGTTGTGTTTATTAAAATGTCCATTTTTCTCTTTCCACCAAAACTGTGGGGCTGCAGCAGCTCTGCCTTGCGGTGGGGAGCACAGGGAGGTGGGCTGTGGCTGGGCTTGCCCTTCTCTCCTTCTGCTAGTTCTGAACAGAAAGCACCAGCATATTCCTTCTTGCTGATGTGTTGAAAGATGTCCCTCCTTAGTTTCCATCCTTTTCCAGTCACCCCAGCAATGCTGTAGCCTGTAATACAGTAACAAGTACAATAGAATGAGGGTGGTGGGACATTCTTCCCTGCAGCTGAGGCAATAAGGCCACTGTTGGGCTCATTTGGGCCACTTGCATCCACTCCCCAGGGTTAGTGAGAAGTCATTGGCTATATCTCTGGTCGGTATTCCTTTGTGTGGAGTAAACACCTACAGACTGATGTCTAATAATATTACCTATTCCAGACAAGTTTTCAAAGTCAAGTCAGCTGCAAGTTACAATTAGATTTGGTCCATATTTAAAGAAACTGAGTCAAGCTAAAATGGATAGTTATGTTTTGGCTTCGTTTTCACTCAAACTAATTCTGCTGCATGGGTGAGAAATAAGTTGGGTTTGATCTGTTAAACTCGCATTGTGTTTGTTGGGAATCTGGTCCCATGTACCACCTCCAGACCTCTGAACACCTAGTAAGAATGACCATAGCTTTTCTACTGATCTAATTGCAGGGGTAACATTTTCAACAGGACAGTTAAAAACACAGATACATGTTCATCTGGTTTTGCCTATCCAGAATTACCACATTTGTAAACTTGTATGTGCTTGTATGCATATATGTATGCATATATGCATGCACACCATATGTTGTATGAAGGTTAATTTAATGACATTCTTTTGACTCTGTTACCCACCTTCTAATCCATCTCCATGGAGACAATCTTTAAACTTTAAACCTATAAGCAACCCTAAAGCCGATATTTTTAGCACATGGGGCTTTTAAATGGTACTAGAGAAATCTTTCCTTTTTCCAAATCCCCAACATGTGGAAATTCCATCAAAACTAAACTTGTCAGAAGCATGAAACTTAGAGGCTTCAAATTCTCCAGGCATAAACAAGGGATTTAGACACCTTGAAAGTGAAAACAATCTTAAAAGTAGATATTACTAGATATTGTAAGTAAATAGTTTTTGGGATGATGTCATGAGATACATACTTTACAAAACCAAAAATTGAAAAGTATTTCATGTTAAGCCTGACTCTTGAGTTTTTCTCTGCTATTTCTGATACAGAAGATGTAAAGTATAAAAAAATAACCACTTCCACGTTAGTCCAAAGGATGAAAAGAGACCCTTTAAAGATGTGTTAGTACTAATTCTGTCAGTCCTTTGAGCACTTATGTAAATAAATTCTATGAAGTATCACTTAAAAATCAAGAATAAAATCCAGCTTGAAAACAGAGTATATATACAATCTTTTAATTGTGATATGGCCTCTGAGATTTAGTCTCATTACAGAAGTGATATTTAAATGCCAGTGATTATATACTTTTCATAAAAATTATGAGAGTAACTAACAAATACTTGATTTAATTTGACAAATTTATGACGAACCCAGACAGGCTTCTAATTTTCATGAACTTTTACTGTCTTAACAATGTTTTACTTGCATGTATTCATTTATCGTTTATCGTGCCTTTGCTGACCAGAAAATTACTCAGTCATTTGTGATGCCTTTGCTATAAATGCAATCATCTTAGCTATAGTCCTAAGCTCCCCCAAATTTCCATACTTTCAGTGTCTGAAAATGGGCAGCACTTTTTTCCTCGCTGTAGTCTGGAGAAGGAAACTATTAATAGCTAGAAATCTTGTTCCCTCACAGTTCATCTCAAGCTTGAATTTGTTGTTACTCTCTCCCTTTGTAGAACTGAGTAAAATGATTGCATGCAAGTGAAAAATAGAGCATCTTACTCATCTTGTTTCAACAATATTCCTGTCTTTCTTTGCTTCACCACAAAAGGCTGTTGGTGACAGTAGTATAGGTGCCATTAACATACTGTCAGGCTGAAATTTGACTTATTTCATCAAGCCTTTGTTTGATATGTTATCTTATATCAAAATCTCTCAATAGGAAGTTACAGCATTTCTCAGGCATTTTGAAAACCTTTACTAAGATGTTTCTTATTTGGTTTCATTTATTATTCAGGTTTTGTTGGCTGGACTCAAGTACTATGCTTGATTTGAGCAGTTTATTTCATTTGATTAACCCCAAAGTGTTTTGCCTGCATATGATTAAATTCAAGCAGGGCCCAGCTGTTGTTTGGATGCTTAATTTACAGCTTTTTTTCTGAGATTCTGGCTTCTCCCCTGGTGCCTGTTTCGATGTTGCTGAAGGGCAAATCTCAATACTAATTAAGAAAGGGCCTGTTTTCAGTGCAGAAAGTGTCCAACCAGCAGACTTCCTATGTGACTGACAAGGGCTCAAATTCCATCGAGCAGCCTGAACCCAGCCTGTTCAGAGGGACTTTGATCAGTGCTTTGTACTGTAGAAAGCTGAAGGGTGCGTGCTTGCAAACTGTAGTAGACCCAGGATGCCAGTAGAAAGCGGAGGGAGTTCGTTGGCTAATACTCTTGTTTGGCCAGCTCTGAACCACTATCCTACAGCCAAACAGCAAGATAATAGCAGGCGGCGAACAGAAAAGGTCACCAGATGTACAGTTGCTTCTTGCAATCAGCCCGATCCCTTCTGGCCTCTCACACCTCCTTTCATTCAGCCGTGTCAGGTGGGAGGAAATTTCTTTATTTACCTTTGGTTTATAAACCTGAACACCTCAGGTCAAATCGCAAAGCATGCAGATAGTCTTTGGATGTGCCAATGTCACGTTCTGGATGGGCTGTAAACCTAAGAGCTGGGGTATTTGTGGTTTGGCTGGCTGAGATTGTTTACAAAGAAGGAAATGTTTTAAATCAAATCTGTCATTTTAGCACTGAAGTAATTCCCTGAGCATACATCTCTTTGACTACTTCCAATGGGAATTTCAGATGCTAATAGAAGCCAAAATTAATTCATATGTAATGGATCTACAGATTAAATGCTGTACATCATCTGTGTATCTTATATGTATGTCATGTTAAGAAGGATATATTTTGCTGTAGGCATAATTCCAGTAATGCCTGGTTACTTAACTCCAACTCCACTATATCTATCTCCAAGTACAAATGCTACATTCAATTGTGAAGATATATTTTTTCTTTAGAATAGGTGTTATTTAAAGCACATGCAGTATTCAGGCTATTTTGTATGGCATTCAAATGATATATGCCATGAATGAAACTACCAAATCTAACACAGATATTCCTAAGGTGTGAGGGAGATTGGCTGTAATTTAAAAAAAAAAAAAAAAAAACAACCTTCTGAATATTTTTACGAGCATGAAAGGGCAGATTCTTTTGGACAAAGTAAATAATCCTCAGAAACTGAGGATTACCAATTCAATCAAAATCGATTGCCAAATTTAAAAGTGCAAAAGAAGTATATAATTAGAATTTTTAATTTTTAATCACCATTTTTAAAGAAATAGTTTCTTCTTTCTATTTGTTTCCGTTGTTTTCTGATTTATTTTGCATTTAACTATTTAAATGCAAAATCTGATCTTAAATGGGAACATATACATACATATGGTTTATACATACTTCCACACACATATAAATATACTGATAATCCAGCTTTTTTCAAATTAGCTTTTTTGATTTGTTACCTAGTATTTCTTTCGGGACAAATCTGCATAAGATTTCAGCAAGTAGGAGTTCCCTAGACTGCTGAATAAATAAACATTTGCTACCATGGGGAAAGGCAGCACAATTTATTACTCTGAATGTATAATTAACACTTTGTATTACAGAGAACAGTATTCTGTTGTAATAAACGTGTAAAATAATGAACAATGGGATTGAAGGGGTTTTTCTTGAATTGTTTTCAGTGGTGGGCCTTTGAATGAGATTTCTTTATTATTAGCAAATCAAGACCTCATAGTCTTTATCTCAAATGAGTTAGGAAAGATCTATCATCTTGATCCAATTACAATTATGATGCAAAAATGTGCGACTCCAAGAAGGTAATGTACTCTGTCACAGACTGAACATTAGTAAGAATCCATAGGTGTGACGTGGCTGTCTTTCTCTAAAGACTATCAGACAATAACTTAATAGTTTCTGTGACTTTTGATGACCTTTTTAATTATGCTTTTTAGTTCTTAATTTACTATGAGTTCCTTAATTTTTCCTGGTTTTATTCATGTACAGTATAAACTGAAGTTGTAGGTATGGAGTAGGAAAATACTTTGCACAAATACGCATAGTTAGGTACCAAAGAACTGTGGTTATCACAGTCTAATTGTGAGAAACGGACAAAAGCAATGCATAATTAAGCAAATGATTCCTCTTTTCAAGCTTCAGTCCCCATTGTTATTCTCATGGTAAAGCAGAACCGAGGGCCATCAGCCAAGCCATAGTTTTTTTATGAGGCAGGGAACAGAGAGCTCCATTAGTTTCCTGTTAAACACGTGTAATGAAGAGACATTTGGTTATAATTCTGTGGTAGTGCATCTGCTTTGTCTCTGATTGTGTTCTGGGTCAGTGCTCATCATCTTTGGAATTAAACCATCATAAATTAGTCTGGATATTTTTAATATGTAGTTAATTATTAAAGTGAACAGTAAATTTAAAAACTAGTTACTTTTATCTTCTCAGAGGAATAGAGTAGTGAAAACAACCAAAGGCTGTAGTTTCCAAACTAGCTAGGATAACTTTATATCAGTTGACAGGTTTCAGACCTGCATTTGATACATATTCCAGGTCCCTTTTATTTAAAATTATAACTTGAAGAATAAAGCCTAAGTTATAAATGTTAAAGAATGTACATAATCAGTAATTAAGAAATTGCATATGTATCTAGTCCCATGTTTATCAAAAGTTAGTCCCTGGAGTATATATGCTTTACCAAAAAAATCATCCCTTTAGGCATCCCTGCAGATGCAGAAAGCAGGTGGATTGACCACTACCCCCATAAGTAACTAAATAAATTATTCGCTAATAATATCATTTGCAAGGAGTAAACTTGCAGGAAGTTTAATAAGTATAAAATAAGGAGTTTACAAGATACTGAAATGTTTGTAGCAATCCAAAATTATTTCCAAAACAGAAAAAGCCACTTACCAGCATAACAGCTCTGAAGTGGAGACACAGAAGTGGGCCACTACTATATATATGGCAAATCACATACATTTGAACAATTTCAACTATGCTTATATAAGCATGCAAATCTGTTTACTGAAAAATTTGCCAGGCACTGTGTGTACCTGTACTGCTATACTAAAAAATACATTTTCTCAGTGAGGAAGCTCAGTTAATCCATTTGTGCATATAAATATGTTGTTTGTGAGTTTTATTTCCAAGTGTATTGTAGTGCCCATATTTGAAAACTTTGCCTATTACCACTTTTTGGATGGTAAAGAGAAAATAAGTATTTCCTCCTGCTTTTACTATTTGGTGCTGTGAGAGTAATGGATGGAATTTCATGGAATTTTGTAAAAATTAAATTCTTCTTTCTCTTGACTGTATAAGCTGGCTTACCTTGCTGGTTTCTTTATGACCACTTCCCCTTACTTGCCTACAAAGCTCAATGTCAGTTAGAACCAAAGAAGAGTTGATGTAGTCTTTGTATAAATTTTGTTTGCAGAGAGTATAGGGTGAAAGTTGTTAGAGAATAAAATAAAGCTTTATTTTTTTTAAATCTTTTAAACAGTTTCAACTTTATTTCTTATTGAGAAGCAGTACTTTCAGTTTTCAAGATTGTCTTTTATATATATAGATTTGCACACATGTATAAATATTACCTTTATATTTTATATAAGTTTTTAATTACTTGTTTACACAAAACACATACAAATATATAATCAATATAAGATGAATAGAATAAGCAATGACCTTTTATAAAACTAACTGCTATATTTTTTGATTGATTTTCAGGATTCCTCTGGAGTGGTTTTTTTGTGAGATTAAAACTTACCTTTTAAGATAAAGTACTTGAATTCCCATGTTCAAGTGTTCAATAACTGAAAATAATTGTTCCTGGACTTCTATTTGGGAGCAGACTCCTTTTGGCCAATATATCAGTGAACTCAAAGCAAGGGTACTAAATCCATCATTCATTTCCAAGCAGAGATATCTGAGCTAACATCCTAAAGAAGCCTGAGGAACACTAGGCTCATTTGGCAGCTTCACCTCTCCAAGTTAGCTCAGTCTGAGTTTAAACTAAGAGAAAAGAGCTGGAGAACGTGAACAGATCTGTGAGAAAACCCTGAGTGCAAGTGCTGCATTTCATAGAGTCCAAATAATGTTTGTCCAGCCAAAGTAGATGAAACATTCTGTATGTTCTTGAAAGCTGTAAAGTGAATTTAAGACCCATGTCATGGTGAACGTTGTCTTCCATTTCTTTCACAGGCTCATCTAGTAGCAGCTTTTGAAAAAAGCCTGGGAAATATGACTGGCCGATTGCAAAGTCTAACAATGACAGCTGAACAAAAGGTGCGTTTACCAAAGCAGATGCTTTAACGTGGAAAGCAGTCAGCGGTTTATATTAGAGTTTTATTTAAAAAACACTGAAAGGAAACAGGGACAGCTGTGACAATAAGACAGACAGATCTTTCTTTAATGGCCGTTGCGATCAAATCTTCATAAAGCTCTAGGAGAATTAAAGCATGCAGCATCAGGTTTACCCAGACAATATCGTAGAACAGTTTGAAGACAAAATCTTTCATTTCCAGATTTTAATTAAAACATATGCGACTCCAGGTTTAATCCATACTGAAAGATCCTGTAACAAAGACTGATCATAACCTGCTGGAGTGCTTCATTCCAACCTGCCAGCATTGTCAGAATAATAGAATTAAGGAAAGAGAAAAACTTTAAGTAGAGAAAAATGACTCCATTTAGAGTGTTAATGTAGGTTGGTTATCCTAATCATGAGAAAACAGTTTCGGATTTCACTGTGCTGTTTTGACTATTGGGGAAAAAACATCTAGTAGTAAATTTAATGTGAGCCTTTGTACCAAGCTCAGGATTAAGAGTCTGCTTAGCACCTTCCAGGGTTGAACTTCTGCAACTTTCTGCCCTTATTCATTTTGAACAGTATATACAGCTATAAACAAAAAGGTCTTGTTGAGCCAAAGTGTGAAAGAAATGGTATATCAGTGAGCTATTAGTCACTACTGCAGTCAGTGTAGCTGTCTATAAAAATAACATTTCACAATCTGGTTGAGCACCAACAGATGAAATATGTTGAGACTCATTGTGAACTGAATAGAAAATATTTGTATTGCTTGTATTTTATTTTCTTAAAAGCCAAAATTTTCACTATTTTACAAAGTATAATTTCCCTCAGAAGGTTTTCTTTCAAGGAGAGGTTAAACAGTGACATTGAAATAGATCATCTCCAAGCTTCTTTCCCAAAAGATTTGGAATAAGTTCTTTTCCTTCCCTTCTTTTCTCTGTTGTTGAGTTTAAAATCCTTTAATCCTCATTATATAAATACAAGGACAGATTCAATGCAGCAGTAATAAAAGCTATTTTTTAATTAATATTGGCTGTGCACTCTAATGCAGAACTTCCTGCACTCAAGTGGAGTAATTTTACTTGAACCTGCAGGACATTGCTATTAAATAGTTGTGTTTTGTTTTGGGTTTTTATTATTATCCAGCAAGTTAAATCTTTTGAAAAATACATAAATTCAGGTTGATATTCATCCATTAAACAGTAGCCTCACATACTAAAGGATGTAATTCAAATGGTTTTATTGTCTTCTGCAATAAAATTGTTGGATTTCTCTTAACTTTATAATGAATATTCAAATGAGACTCTTTTTAGATCCGTCTTTTTAAAACATATTTTCTTCACCTTAATAATAGAATCATCACTTGATATAGAATATATGCAAAGAATACATTAGTTGAGTTTAATATCTTTGGAGAGAAATATGCATTCTACTTAGGAGAGAAATACGCATTCTACTTACCTGTTGCTTTTATGTTCACCCAAGCAGTCCCATGAACTTCAATGTAACTACTCTTGTAATTTTTTTGTTTTAGTTTAGACAAACTTTATTCTTGTGCCATGTATTTTGAGCTCTCTTTGTGCTTCCCACAGGAATCTGAGCTTATAGAGCTAAGGGAAACCATTGAAATGCTGAAAGCCCAGAATTCTGCTGCACAAGCTGCTATTCAAGGAGCCTTGAACGGTCCCGATCATACCCACAAAGGTGTGTTTCATCACTATTAAAATAAATGCAGAGTTTTTCCCCAGAGGGAAAAAAAAAAAAAAAAAAAGTTAGCCACTACTTTTCTGTTGTTCTGGGGACTCTGTTGCAAGGGCAGGCACATTCTGCAGTGCATGGTAGGCATATTTATGGTATTTCCAGGGATGGAAACCTTGCATAAGCTTCCTGTTTGCCAGAGTTTGTGTCTTCTGGTGACTGAGTGACCAGGTATTGATTGCTGGGTGTCAAGAGTTAAACCTGTCACTGCAGTTGTGTATTGACGTAGAATCACAGAATCTTTTGGTTGGAAAGGATCTTTAAGATCATTGAGTCCAACTGTGCCTAACCACTACTAAACCATGTCCCTAAGCACCTCATCTGCCCGTCTTTTAAATACCTCCAGGGATGGGGACTCGACAACCTCCCTGAGCAGCCTGTTCCCGTGCCTGACAACCCTTTCAGTGAAGAAATGTTTCCTAATGTGCAATCTAAACCTCCCCTGGTGTAACTTGAGGCCATTTCTTCTTGTCCTCTCACCTGTTACTTGGGAGAAGAGACCCCCACCCACCTCACTACGCCCTCCTTTCAGGTAGTTGTAGAGAGCGATAAGGTCTCCCCTCCGCCTCCTCTTCTCCAGGCTGAACAACCCCAGCTCCCTCAGCTGCTCCTCCCAGGACTTGTTCTCCCAACCCTTCCCCAGCTTTGTGGCCCTTCTCTGGACCCTCTCCAGTATCTCAATGTCTTAAAGTACACCCAAGACACTAGTGAAGTCTTATGGTGAAAGATGGTTATAGCTTGGAAATTCAGTGTAAGTTGTAGCTCTGAAAATTAGTGTACTGATTGTTAAGAGATGGACTGACAACAGCTTAGCTCCTTCATGAGGTGTTAAATCAGTGCAGGAAGGCTGGCATTTAAAATTCCAGATTCTGAATTAATTTGTCATTGCAGTTAGGCAGATGTCATATGATAAATTTATACTTCAAAAATGCCTGTTGATAAGCAACAGCAAAGGAATTACTTGAAGAAAAAAAATAGTAGCAGCATTCATTTTTGAGAGTGTCATTGATCTTTCTTTAAAGAGGTCATTATTTAGATGTTTGCCTTAAGGTCGCTTCATTGCATGACTTGAATACAGCAAGTCTAGCTTCTAGGAGGGAAAAGATAATCTAAAAAATAATTTCTCTTGATATTAGTTGGTATGTTTTTCAAGAATATTTTCCAGTGATTAAGATATATTTATCAGAGACTTCTAAGAGATTTAAACTCAAAAGCCTCACCAACCAGTTCTAATATTCTCCACTTCTTGGTTATTTTGTTTCATTCATTTTTAATGAACTCCTGCCTGCTTATTTCCACCATGGTATATTAGAAGGTAGCATCTGAACGCAGATTAGGCCTGCTACAAGTCGATTAGTGCCTATGCTCCTCAGAAAAAGAACTGTAGTACGTGTGATAGTAATAAGTCAAGTAATCCATCCATAACAGAAACTGCTTAGCTACGAGGTAACGCCTGCACAGATTGCTGTGCAGGGTCACCGCCTTCGTGTCAATAAGACCCCAGTTTGGAGAAGCTCCTAAGTGCTAGCCTAATTGTATGCGTCCCCCTTGACTCCTATGTGGTTTCTCACAGGCTGCAATAGCTTGAATCAGAGCCACTGCAAGCACTGGTGCCATTTATGCTCATTTAGGCTCCTTTTGAGAAGGAAGATGCTACATAGATACAAGAATGATTTTTATATTGAAACAGAGACAGATGGATTTCACAGTAATTCCTTTTCTTTAGATTTACGTATAAGGCGGCAACATTCTTCAGAAAGTGTTTCCAGCATCAACAGCGCTACCAGCCATTCAAGCATTGGCAGTAGTAATGACGCTGACTCTAAGAAAAAGAAAAAGAAAAACTGGGTAAGTGCTCAGCAGGTTTAAACCTATATTTTAGCTATTACGTCGTTTCCTAGTGCCTGAGTAGCATAACGGTCCATTTCATCCACAATATTCTTGTGGGGCCGGACAGATATGAAGCAATTCACATGTATCCATACTGTGACACTATCAGCAAACTAAAAATTGTTGAATATCAGCGGGGAACTATTTGCATAAGTCAGCATAATTCAAAACAAACAGAAGACCAAACAAACCTTAAAATAGCTGTTGTGACCAAACCCATCTCTGGGCCACATTGAAATCCTGTTTGATTTTTTTCAGTCCAAGTTTGATTCAAAGGCTTGACTCAAATATGTTACACAGCTATAAAGGGAGTTGAAATCTGTTCAGAATTCTCATGTAAAAGTAGTATGGTGTTTAAGGAAATTAAGATGCTTCACAGCTGAAACACACAAATACTACATAGTGATAAGGGTTTTATCAAATACTTTCAGTAAATAACCAGAAAATATGTTTTTGTTGTTTTAAAAATATTGCCTGCATAAACATTTGTTTTAAAATACTCATCACCCTTCATTCCCTTGATTTGTTTTTTCGTGTTTCTGCAAGGTGAACTCTAGAGGAAGTGAGGTGAATATAAACCATGGAAAATTTGGCATGCATCTATAAAGAACCCTATCTTGGCATGATTGCTATTTATTTTGGCAGTAGGCTTTTATACCCGCTAAAAACAGATTATCCTGTATGTTTTCCCAGTTTGTCTCTATTAATTTTAATCTCAAAGTTTAGACTATAGAAAGGGGGAGTGTAGCCAAAATCCATTTCTTTCTCGTTAGATATCATGAGCTGGAAAGGACTTAAATAATGTCTCTCTGATCAGTGCTCACACTCCCCACTCTCCAATTATATCATGAAAATAATGTGTTTGAAAACCTAATTTTTTATAGAGGAACCAGTTTGTCATTGAGTTCTATACAATTTTAATCAGAACAAATTTCTGAACATAAAACCAAAAAACTTCTACATTTTTCCTAAGACAAACAACTTCTGTATTTAGACAAAGGTATCAACGAATGGGCTAGCTAAAATTCACTGCAGAAAAAACTGTTGTCACGTTGGCTCCTGAAATAAATGGCTCTTTGGCTATTCTGTCCCTTTTCAGTACTGGATCAGAGCTTCTAGAGGGAAAAGGCAATGCTTGTATGTTCAGAGATCTTACTCTCTAAAGGAAACCGCAGCAAAGAGTATATACCTTTCAGCTAACCTTCTTCTCAGCAGTACAACAAAGCAAGGCTTAAATCCTCTCGCTTGTGATCCAAACCATAACATTTGCTTAGTTTGGCCATTCAAATTTTTAATGGGAAAAGTAAATTGGCAAACCCAGTAAATTGGACTTGTCTTTTGATTTCAGCATTTAGTAACAACAGGTTCTGCCTGTACCTAGATGCAAAGTGGTTATTTAAAGCCAGCCCTTGAAGGGAATGCCATGGGAATGGGATTCCACTGGGGCTTAACGGTTTTAAATGAGCACCCCTCTCCCATAGCCGTACCACTCGGTCCTGCACTTTTTTCATAGCATTACGTTTGCGCTGCGCTGGATTAATAAAGTCAAAACAAAGCACTGTATCATGTTTTTAGAGATACTGTGTTGCATATGTTAATACCTTGCTTCTGTATACTGACCTCAGGCAGTGGCTAGGATGGCATCTGCAAACTAACTCTTCGAAACATGAGCTGCACACAAATTGCCATGATGAGGAAAATAATCTTGCTCTGTGTTTGTTTTCCAGCTAAGAAGCTCTTTCAAACAGGCCTTTGGAAAGAAGAAGTCCACCAAGCCTCCTTCCTCACATTCAGACATAGAAGAGCTGACAGACTCCTCTCTTCCTTCATCGCCCAAATTGCCCCACAGCTCAGGAGAGTGTGGGGCAACATCAATGAAACCATCACAGTCAGCATCTGCGTAAGTCTCTCTCTTGGCAAACCTTTCTTCCCAAATGGGATGGACTGTGAAACACCTCATCAGGTGTGGCCGTTTGAAGTTCACAATCCATTTCCAGCAGCTGGGGACTTTTAACCTTGTGCTCCATCCTTTTGCCAGATTTCTCGTGAGCTTCCCTCCATTTACACACTACTTTCCCAGCAACTCCTTCTTAGGTCATTCGCTCCTCCTTTCACAGCCTTTTCCCAAAATCATCCAGCAGTATAAACTTCTTTCCAAAGGCATATCCAAAAGCTTATGTTATGCTTTCCCTGTGCCATTAACAACTTTATCATATCCACTTAGTAAAGGCCAAATATTACAGTTTCCTTTCTTCATGACAGACTAGAAATGTCATTTTATTTTCCAGGTAGCTATGATATTTTACCAGATACTTATCCCTTCTTTTATTACTCTAGATACTATGTAATTACTGATTTATATAATTTTTAATCTATTTATCAGCTTGGATATTATTGCAGGATTTTACTTTTACTTTTTTTTATTCAAATCACCATCCTTAAAGTTTCAGGCCTGAGAATAAGTCATCAGTCAAAAGCTGTCCCATTTCTTCATTATTTTTTGGATGTCTAATATATTCTTATGGAATTCTCAGCTCCCATTTATATTCTTCTACCCTTTTTTTTTTTCATACTGCTAAACTCATAACTTTTTCCAATTTGGGTAAATCAACTTCTTTGAACCAACAAAAGCGTACTGCTGATGCCAGCCTTACTTTCCTTGTCCTATCAGATCACAACTACTCTTCCTTAAAGAACTGGGAGAATTCTAATCTTGTGATTGGTTACTGAGATTTAGAATTTCCCTGTGTTAGGTTAGGTGCCTTTTATGATTATTTCTTTGTAGTATCTAATGATTTTTGTATACTAGGTTTAGGATTTTGACAGCAAATATTCCCACAAAAGAAACCCCTCCACAATAAATATTCTTCTTTCCTCACATTCCATACAGACTAGTAAGGAAAAAACTCACCTAGATCTCTAGTTTTGTTGGGTTTTTTTATAGGAAGCTCACATTTTTATGGTTTCAGGTATATGTGTGTTTTGGGAGGAGGATTTATACATGTTTGGGACCCTTAAGTCCGATTAGTAAAAGCTAGTAAAAGCCTTAATAGAAAGTGCCTGAACGTAAACAAAACACTTTCATTCTACAAAATTATTTATTCATGATTCACAGATCTGCTTTCACAACCTTATCCTGTTTCTTTTCTGCCAACTCTGCTTCTTTTCTCTCTCTTTGACTTGCTCTCTAGATGTATGGGTGGTCCCAGAATTTATCAAGGGCAAAACTGTGTATCTAGTCTTTCATCCCAAGCTCTTCCCATGGCTATTTGTTCTATGAGTCTTAATTTCCTCAGTTCTTTCCAGTTCACAGCCTTCTGGTTCTTCACCCATAACATTTTTAAACGCTGAGCTTTCTGATCATTTTATTGCATTTTTTTATTATTGTGACCTTTCTACACAGGATAACATAGATTCTTTTCTTTCCACCAAGACATCACGTAAAATATATATATTTAGATTAATTTCTTTGTCTGTAATACTAATAATGTTACTTTCTTTGGAAGACCCAGTTTTCCATTGCATAATTTAAAATTCTGTCACCTTCAAGATTTTTCATAATTGTCAGCAGCCTCTCTTCAAAGATCATGACTCACTTACTCCTTTTACCCAAAGCAACCTATTGATTTGAAAATCCCGAGGTTGTAACAAGAAATAAAAAGTAGAACTCTTTCTTTCTAAACTACTTTGATCCCTTGTTTGAAACCTGATCAGGCTTTTGAACTTCTTTCTGTGACTGTTCAGGAATGCTAACTTGTCTTTTTGGTTTTCTTCTTTCTGATGAAGTCTTACCTTCTTACATAATTCTACAGTTGTAGGAGCTGAGTGTTGAAGAGCTCTGGAATCTGCAAAAGAAAATTCAGTTTATACTTTCTGCTTCCATTCTACTTATCTTATGAGTCTAGACAGCTCTTTCCTGCTTCTTGTAGAACCCTAGCCTGCTTTCTGCTTCATTTTAATCTTTTTTAAAGCTGGCTTGCCAAGGTCTTTTTGTCCATCTCTTCTCAATATCTACTGAACAAAAGCCAAAAAAATAAATAGATACATGGCTTCACAGTTGTCCAAGTTGTTGTATAATATATGCATGTAAATAAAATTTCATTTCTTATTTGTTTAGCATAGGAATGGGCATATCAAACTAAGAACAGTATCATAATATTTGGAAAAAAAATTCTAGTATATGCCTTTATTCATTTTTACTCACATTTGAAATATCTGTGCATGTTGTGAATGATATTCATGATTTTCCTTCTTCAATTTGCCATATTTTATTTGCCATGATCATCTCCATCTTCCCTTTGCTTATGCTTTCTTTATATAGTTTCTTGACCTGAGTCTCATGTTCTAAACCATTACCTTTACTTTCTTCCAATTGCATCTGTCTAATACATGTGTATGCAGGTCATCTCTAGTCTGGGCACCAAAGAAAAGGCAAAACGGTCACGTGGTCTACAAGCATAGATCCCGGTAAAATTGAGTGTGGGGCATGGAGTTGTATATCCAACTGCTGACCTGGAGAGTGCTGCATCTTCTTTCCCAAAATGCATTTGCATGCATTCTGGCAATTAAAAGTTGACCTGTTTCTTGTTTGTATATTAGTAGTAATAATCACAATAATAATACTTATAAACTATTTTTTTGTATTTAAATTGTTCTGAAAATGTTAACTATCTACAGTGACAGTAATAAAAAGCAAATAACATTTAGTGAATTGATTGAAAATATTGCTTAGTGTAACAACGTAGCCAAAATTCAGTGGTTTATTTTCTATTGGTTCTGTTATGCAACAGATCTAGGTCTGATAACAGCACAGAGAGGCAAAACAGTCTGACATGAGAATTGGACAGTCGTGGGTCCCTGGGCCAGTAATGTTTTGATCTTTTCTCATAATATCATGGTTTCTTCCCTTAAAATTGATGCTTACGAAAAATAACCACATGGTGATTACCTTTAATCTAGTGTTTGACAAAGAAAAAAAACCATCCAACCAACCAACCAACCAAACCAAACCAAACCAAAACAAAAACAAAAAACCACAAGCATATTATTTCAGAGACAACATACATTACCAAATGACAAACTATAGGCAAAATATCAACTTTCACAAATCATAACTATTATAGATCAAAATCTTCTAGATCATGAAGTCAAGGATTGTCTCTTCATGTACTGTTCAAATAGAGAAAACTGTTGGTGCCTAACAGATAATAAATATCAGTAGTGCAGTTTAATCAGCAAACTTCAGGTATGACTATTGCTACTTAGGAAAATCATAACTTTGCACCAAATAAATGATGCAGATAGGTATAAAATCAAATTAAAACCAATGGGTGATACACACTCAAAAAAATGTTTTCTGAAAAGTTTTTTAACCATTTTTTTTCACCATAGTGAACTATCTAACTGAACTGGAAAGGTATAAGGCAAGCTGATAATTTCATCTGGTGAAGGCTTTTTTTCCTTTTTTAATTTGCATTTTGATCCTTTCAGTGTTTCGTTGATAAGATTTGTTCTTCACTCGTAGGTTTCCCCAGCAGCAAGCATTTTCTGTACTGTGGTACTTAGTAATGACACTGCTTTGGGGGCACAACCTTCCTTTAATCTCCTGCCTGTTTCCCGCTCCTCTTTAGGATCTGTGAGTGCACAGAGGCGGAAGCTGAAATTATTCTTCAGCTTAAGAGTGAGCTGAGGGAGAAAGAGCTAAAATTAACGGACATTCGTCTTGAAGCCCTCAGCTCTGCACACCATCTGGATCAGATTCGGGAAGCCATGAACCGCATGCAGGTCAGTGCAGTAGTTTAAGTGATGACAGGGGTTGCACACCGAAGACACGTCTGGTGTATTTCCTTTCCCAGTACTTTGTTTCAGGTACCAAAAATATGTTGATACAAAGTAAATTGCTAGATAGACAGCACTTCCAAAGGATGGCTATGATAAGCATTCACATAATAATAATAATAATAATAATAATAATATTCTTAGCCTTTATATTAATAGCTAAAATGTGTTTAAGAGATATGGAAAGAGACATAATCCCTGCCCAAAGGATGTTTGTCAACTAAGCCCTATGACAGGGGAAAGCAACATGACAGACAAGTAGATCAAGAAGTGATTTCTACAGAGCTTTAAATCCTTGGGCCATGTGGGGTGTGGGGCTATATGTGCATAGTCTCATCATTTCTGATTCCTAACCTACTTGTGGCTTGCTGAAGCAAAGTACGTAAAATTGAGCTAAATTATTGTATCCAGCATCATTAAAATTTCACTGCATTATCTTATGACACTGATCCAAATCCTGAACACATTTTTAGTCAGAAGACTTTCCCCTTCCTGAGGCTGAAAGGATGTGGAAAGAATGGCAGTGTTCTTCAGTGGAACTCAGCTCTGTTACTCACACACAAGTGTACAACAAGTGTACTACAACATCCATGCAGTATGACGTAGGTCCTTCAGTAGATCTGGGCCCTTCTGGAATGAGATAGCTGGGACATCCCTGAAGGCACTAGAAACCTCTATGTGGGAAACAGAATCAAGGCCATGGGGTGGGGATTCAGGTTGAGACTAGGAGAGCTACATTTAGATATCTAGGTATGAGCTTGGTAATAAATTCATGTTGTAGTCAACTGAGTTTTAGTCCTGCAGTATAGAGAGCTATCCTAAAATCATCCTAAGATATTTATAAAAGGTGAACTTGAGTTGTTTCAGTGTAGGTACCTATTACCGTTTGAACCAGCCTCAGGTATTTGCATCTGCACAGGACTTGTAGGTTTAGCATTCGACCCATAGAAGATCAAGTTTATAATGACCTTGGAAACCCACATTTACACAGCTGAATTCAGCCCCAGTGGCTTCTCAGTGCTGGGTGCTTAGGACAGGTGCACCTGTAGGCACTTTTATATAGATGTCCACAGTGTCTGATTTCATAGCTACCAGATCTGGTGTGCTCGCTGGCTTTTGTAGATCTCTTTGTTTATACCGTGCCTATAGTGGTCTCAGCCACATCTTGAAACATATATGGTACCATCCTCCCAGGTGCTCACACCACTCGTTGCCAACATTGCTATGGTATATTTGGCTGGACTTCAATTAGGGGGAAGAATAATCAAGAACTGGTCCATAAATATGAGTTTCAGTTGCCAAGACATAAGTAAAACATTTGATCTGGAGCCACTGAGAAGTTTTTTAGCAACTGTAAGGGATAGAATACAGTTAATTGGAATGGTGGAGAACAGGACGTCAAGGCTTATTATCTGATCACAGTCTTACACGGGGATATGAGTGCCTACACCAGGTGAACTCCTCAGAGAGAGGAGTCTGATGTAGTGATAGGCCTTCAAAGTTCAAATTTCACCAAAGCTGGTCAGAGGCATCTAGTTCAGATACTGTCACTGGTAATCACCACTTCTGAAGTTTTCCTAAGAGGACAGGCAACCACATTGGAATCTCCAAACTCCGTGAATTTTTGGAGAATTGATGAGGGGAAATTAGTAAGGGGGAAAAGCAGGATTGGTGGGATTATTGTACGAATACTCTGTGTATTCAAAGCACCTTAGAAACCTAAAGCTAAGATGAAAGCTCAGCTGGAAGACTGCTAACAGTTGTGCAATTAATCGGCAGAAATTGCAAAGTAGATGGAGATTGTGTGACTCATTTCACCGTAGTTCCTGATTTGAACCCCAGGCTAAACTGGTGCATTCATCTATTTCCTTCTGTCACTATTTTGCTGGTTTGCCCCTTCCCTTTCACTATCTCCTCACCTTTGTCTGTATGATCTAATCTTTCTGTGGCTGTTGCAGAGTTTGTGGTTTTTTGGGTTTTGTTGGTTGGGTTTTTTTGTTTGTTGGGTTTTTTTTTGTGATGCTATCCCTCATGTTTTTACTTGTATAATGTAGCTCAACAGCCTTCATAAAAGAATAGGACTTGTAGCAGAGTGTTAGTGACTGTGGAATTAAATTTGATGTGCAAAATCATCTGCAAGAATAAGCAGTTGCTTTGTACTGTGCTTCGTGAAGCGACTGAAAGCTAGATTTAGCTGGTACCAGCCTGTTCTCAGGCTAAGTTTTCATTTTATTATTGTACACTTGGCACCACAGAGGATTTAGCTAAAAAAAATTCCTGGTTGTTCGGATTCATCTGTCACTGTATGTTTTCATCAAAGAGGGTTTGCTGGCCATTGTGTGAACAATCCCGTGTTTGAATGATCAAAAAGTCTTATCTGATAGCAAGAAGGGTTATGAAACTGTTAAACTATCAATTTCTAATAGTCCATTTTTAATTTCATTTCTCCTCTGTTAAGTTACTGCTTAAATTTTACACTTGGTAATAATTTTCTGTGACTTTAGAAACATTGACATGTCTAAGATATTAACAACAAATTTCTTAAGTGACTGTTAACTAAGATATTTGACAATAAAAAGTAGTTTATAAAAACTGAGGATAGCTGCAAAAATTCTCACCATACTTGTGTTATGGTCAACTGTACAATAGACACAGAAGTTTGAAGCTTATGTTGTTTAGGTATTGTCTTGAGGCAAAAGCTAAAACAAGGTTATAGGGGTTTTTTTCCCATCATTTCAGAAATGAAAGCAATCCAGTTTTCACTGACTGGGTTATACTTCTGATACATAGTGCTACATACTGCTGTGAAAGTGGTAAACTAGTCAGCTCCGGCAGGCAGAGCAAGCAACAGAATAGCCACCCCCGGTGACTTTCTGAAAGAATAACCTCCTGTGCTTTTACACTGATTTCTTTTGAATACAGAATGAAATTGAGATATTGAAAGCTGAAAATGATCGTTTAAAGGCAGAGACTGGAAATACTGGAAAGCCTGCCCGTCCGTCATCAGAGTCTTCAAGCAGCACATCATCTTCTTCATCACGGCAGTCACTAGGACTTTCTCTGAACAATTTAAACATCACAGAATCTGTTACATCAGGTAAACGCATTTTGGGCACGTGCATGCCTCAGCAATTAGTAAGAATTTATTTTCTCTCTCTTAATGGGCCATATGTAAGAAGCATGCCTGAAAATTAAAATGCCTCGTATCACTCAGGTAATCATCAGATATACATACACTAATGGACATGAGGAAGAATGCTGGCAGTCATTTCTGAAAATGGAGCTTTTAGAAGGCTCTGAATAATAGTAAGAGATTGTTCATTATGTTTGCTTAGTTCCTATGATATTACCTACCTAGTTGGTCATCTAACTACTCTTTGGTCATCTAGTTTACAATTTATTTGAAAAGGACAGTGTCTGTTGTAGTATACTTGACAACTATATAGATACATTCTCTTGTCCCTATGGGACAAATATGAGTATAGTACATGAAATTTTCTTTTTTTTTTCCTTTTTTTTTTTTTTTTTTACAGATCTTTTATCATTCAATTAGCTCCCTTAACTTCATTTCATATTTGCAGCTGGGGCAGAAGGTGGTCTCGGTTAGCTTTACCCCTTACATTTTTTCAATGTGATAGAGCTAGTTAGCCTGTTGGACCGAATCACCATTTATCACAGGAGCCAAACCCTGCCTGGCTTATTAAGCACTCTCATTGTCTTCTGTAAATGAGAGAAAGCAAGCAGAACTTTGGTCCACATCCTGAACATTAACATTTGGTTATTTTCCATGCCATAGAGTTTGTGATAATAAGCCTTCTACACTTGTTTTGATAACATAGCCAAGAAACAGAAGTGCTGTCTCTAACATTAGAACCAGGAGCAGAGCAGGAGCAAAGCAGCGCTCATTAGCGTAGACTCCACAGAAAGTATAATGCAGTCTCTGGAAGCAATAAAAATGTGGCTAATAATTGTAGAAAGAGTCTAGGCAAGAGTACAGCTGGGAACGTGCCAAACTGCCTGACTATAATTTGGATTGTCAGTTAGTCATATTATCTTGCCAGCCATTGATTTCATGGATATTTGAATATTTCTTCTGTTTAATATCAGATTTTATATGAAAATCAGTATTTTTTAAATTTAAATTCCAGCCTACTTTTTTGCCAGATTTCACTTTTAGAATGCATAAGCCTGACCTGGGCCTCAGTGTACAATGAAGTGTTGCAAAAACAGGGAAAAAAGGTTTGACTACAGTTCCTGCTCATACTTTCACACACATTAAAAAAATAAAAACCAGAATATATTTTTTTTCAAAATGGTAACTCTAGAATCTCTTTCATGAACAGCAGCTATTAGCACTTCGTCACTTGGCTCTAACTCTGTCTAGATTCAGGAATAAACATAATATAAGCTTTATATAATTTTCTGTATTATTGGCTCTAAATGTTTTTTCTAGCATGCAAAGTAATTACTTTTGGTTATAAGAAATTAAAGAAATAAGGGTGCCTAATGAGGAGTGAAGGATTTCATTTGATTATGAATTCAGGCTTTTTGATCATTGTGAGTATCATTTTGTTGCCGTGCCAGAGAAGTTGGAAGGATGACAGCTTCCTACCAAGTCTTGTGGGATTTCTGTGGCAGCTGGAATACTATTGAACAAAAGTCCCTGAGATATGGAGAGGTTAATCATGCTGGGAAACTAAGCTGAGTTAACAAGGGCTTTGGCTTATCATAATAAAAAATGCCATGGCTTTTTCTGGGAGACCAGATTCTGTCTCCAAATGGCTGTGGTCATCTGGAAATGACCAAAGCTATCCCTTGCCACTTCCTAAGGCTACGACTATCGCCTGTGAGTGGGGCTCGGTGGTCCCAGACACCTGTATTTCAGTTAGGCACTGGAGTAAAGAGCAGCAAATAAGGACCAGTACAGGGCTCTGTCTGTACTCTCCGGTGAAAAGAGTGCAGAGCTCAGAAAAGAAGTGAGCCAGAGCCACCATAGTGCAGCTAAGGAGGAGGCCTGGCAGGAGCTAATTAAAGCAGTTAGTACCACCATGACACTAGACCCTCTTGAGCATCTTGTTGCCCCTCGTGTCAGTGAGAGGGAGAGCTCTTGGTATAAAGTGGAATTGTTTTTTAGCCACAGAGTGGTGCCTAAAGACTTAAAGAAAAATGTATTTAAAAGGCTACATAAGGGTCATTTAGAGACTGAAAAATTCCACAGGGGGATGACATATATTGTAAATTGCCCTCAGATGAACTATGACATTACGGAAACTCTGTCAAATATGCTGAAATACAAATGAAGTGAAACGCTCAGTGTTGGTGGCACAGAAAAACTGGCTGCCTGGAACAAAACAAGCATGGATTTGTTTAAGCTCACAACAAGAATGCTTCTTCATTCAATCAATTAAAAAAACAAAACCAAAACCAAGCAGCATCAGAACCTGATTTTTAGATCAGTATCTAAGCTATGAAACATTTTACATGAGGACTTATTTTTTAATATATTTGTTGAAGTCATATTCATAAGCCTTTTTTGGTTTTGCTTTGAGCAAGTGACTGAATCTTACTGGCACCTCATTTAATTTGTGTGAAATCTGACCTTGTGCACACTATGACATGAAGTCGATGCTTTTCTTCAATCATCACAATAAGAATGAGCAGGATTTAGGGTAGTGGATTACTGTGCTAGCCTTTGAAGAAAATCCAAATCCATAATCTCTCTTAATTTGATAGTTAATTTAAATGTTTAACAGTAAAATCTGTGAGAAAACTTCTAGAGGAAGACAGCAGTTTTATCCCTTGCAATAAAGCTGCAGGCTCAGCCTTCAGTAAGAAATACATCCTTCTGCTTTCTCATTTTAGGAGTTAGTGAGGAGGTAGAAACAGAGGCACAGAGCAGAACCACTCTTAACCTTCAAGAAAATAAGACCTTTCCTTAGATGAACAGCTGAACACAAGAGTCCCAAATTCTGGAGTAATGCAAAGTGGTTTTCTAATGGATACTATTTGTAAACTTGTATTGTGAGGGCAAAAATGATTCTATCCATGCCATGTATACAGAAAGTAAAGAAATCAGCTGGAAAGAGAAATTAAAATGCTGTTTTACTTAGCAGCAAACATATCAGTGCAAGGATTTGTTATTTTTCTCCTTACGGCATTCTAAAGGGTGCAATGAGTGCTGAAAGATATAAACTTAATTTAGGTTTTAAAGAACTTTGTTGATGCATGGTAATTTTGAACAAGTTCCAAGAAGATAGGCAAAGGCAAAAATCTATTTATTCATGATTTCCCAATTCATTTCTACATGATTAAATCTCCTAATATTGCTTCAAAAATTGGCAAATTGTATCTTCTTTTCATTGCCAACAGAAAAGGCAAACTAGGAAAAAGTACAGATTAAAACGATGCAAGTTGTTGTGATGGCAGCCTTTCTTTTTAACTGAAAACGCCTTTGAACAAATATTGAACTGATGATGTGAACATAACTGATGTGTTTTGTCAGGTTGATCACCTTCCTTCCCTTCTTTTATTGCAGATATTTTGTTGGATGATGTCACTGATGGAGCACCCCACAAAGACGGTCATAGCGTGAAAATTTTAGTCACTATAAACAAGGGCTATAGTCGAGCCAAGGTAAGTTCATTACCCAAAGGTCTGGTTGCAGAATTATAGCTCGGGCAAATCTTGCAATATAGTAGCTCAACTTGTTTCAGTATTTTCAGGTAGGAAGTGAAGGGAAATATCCTAAAGATAGCAGCTCTCTTTTGTCATCCACGCTCAATACAGTTAGGCAGTCTCCGTAGACTAATGTCATATGGCAGCCTTTTGCCTCTGTGGTGGCTAAGACAGACACTGCCAGTTCTCAGTTTAATTAGTAGTAGGATGTTCTGGGACTTGCTATCTCCATTTAAAATTCATTCTAGATTAGATCTATGCCTTGGGCCCTTTAGGGTGCAACTGTGAATATGTTACTGAGGTAATCAAGTTGGAAGTGTGGTGTTGTGTTTTCATATTCTTTTACAAAAAAATTATAAATGCAATGCAGCTTTTATTTATATTCAGCTCTTTAGAAATACAAATGCAATGTAAGAGCAGAATAAGATCCTGTATTTCCTTCCTTATAACGAAGTACCAAAGTAACATCATCTATACCTATTTCTGGCACAAAGATTTAACTAAGTTGTAACATCACATTCTAAATAATATTATTTTTCTTCATTGGGAAAATTATGAATCTTCATAGAAAAATAATTGCCACCATTTTTAGTTCAGTTTGCAAAAATCTTTCTTTGCAGGATCAAAAACCACATGCATATCTGATAGGATCAATTGGAGTCAGTGGAAAAACAAAATGGGACGTTTTAGATGGTGTAATCAGACGTCTCTTTAAGGTAAGACAGTGAAAACTTAGCTCAAGTATTAATTCAGTAAGTTTTTGCTTTGTTTAGTTTTTTGACATTTAGCTAACACCACTATTAAACTTTATTGTTAATGTTGCTGTCCTTTTTTCATGTTTGTAGGCAGTTCTCTATTGAATGTGACTGCAAGAATCTCCTTGTCACGTGACTTCACCTATACCAAAATATTTTCCAAACTGCTTTCACTAAAGAACTATTTTTATTTTTATGTTTATGTTTTCATATAATTTCAGGAATATATTTTCCGAGTGGATCCGACTACTAGCCTGGGTTTAAGCTCTGACTGCATTGCTAGCTATTGTATAGGGGATGTAATTAGAGCCCATAGCCTAGAAGTGCCTGAACTGCTGCCTTGTGGATATCTGGTTGGAGATAATAATGCCATCACTGTGAACCTGAAAGGTAAAACTCTGAGAATATTTTTGTAGAGTTCTTCACTGCAGTCCCTCATCCCTTCATGTCTTTTTCATACACCTGGCCCCTCTGTATTTTGTCTCCAGTTCAAGGGCTCGTTTATCACATAAACTCTCTGTATGACATTGTACAATACCTAACACAGTGGGGCATTGTGAGGCAAATCTGAGAATATCTCTGTCCTTCCCTGCCTAACTGCCAAATCACAGCAAAGTACAAATTTCTGAGTAGTGGCAAAAAACCCAACCCCAAAACACAGATTATGATGAGGAATATTTACGCCTTATCCAGTTCCGCAGGAAAAATTCAGTGCATTTCAAAAGCTGTAGGGATTTGCTATTGGAGGGGAGGGGGGCCTGCAGAAGAACTATACGTACAATGATGTGACAACCGGTAACCCTCGTGGCTGTCACTTTGACCTTTTTTTTTGTCATGGTTGCCTGTAGTGTCTGAAACACATCTTTGCCTCACTGAGCCTTCTCTTCACATTTACTTCTCTCCCACTCATCTCATCCAGCTACCACTGTTTAATTTTTTTGGCTCTGTGGAGGTTATAAGCATTTCCACAGTAATGAAACCCTTGATAGGAGTTTGATTTAGGCAGAAGTATCTTAGCTTGCTTTGAGCATGGCACTGATGCCATCAGGTGCTGGGCCAAACCTTTACTTGCCTTAGAAAGGATGAAGACAGGCCATTTTTCTTTTCTTTTGTTCCCAGGAGTGGAAGAAAACAGTTTGGACAGTTTTGTGTTTGACACATTAATTCCTAAGCCAATTACCCAGCGGTACTTTAATTTACTGATGGAGCATCGCAGAATTATTCTGTCGGGACCCAGTGGCACAGGAAAGACCTATTTAGCTAACAGGCTGGCTGAATATATTATAACTAAATCTGGCAGAAAAAAACCTGAGGATGCAATTGCAACTTTTAACGTAGATCACAAGTCAAGCAAGGTAAGTTACAGTTGGTAAGATAACCTATCGCCTGATTTGTACTGATGATGCAGAGCAGGTCCTATTAATTGGCATACAGTTTTGTTGCTCAGCATTTTTTATTACAAGAAATGCAGTCTCCAATTCCAGTGAGGAACGGGGACCAGATCTTTCTCTTCTAAACAAACCATTGAAGCACTGTGATGGAAGTCTGAATTTTCACTCACTTGAGGAAGCCCACCTTAAGGATGGATGCAGAGTCAAATTCCTATGTAAATTCAATTCTTGGAGTGTAATTCCTTCATTGGAAAGATTGGATATATAATACTAGTCTAACTATTTTCTTTTTTTTTTTTTTTTTTTTTTTTTTTTTTACAGTGGTAATAGCAGCCTACTATTAGCAAAGGTTTCAGAATGGGGATTTTGAATTACTGTTTTGGGTTCAGCTTCTTAAACAGCACTGGATAAATACAACTGATGCCATGGTTTCTGGCGTGCATCAGTCAGGAAGCTGACCATACCAAGATTGTCTCATGCATCATGTCCCATTCACAGTGATCGACATAGCTCAGATTATCAAGCTTCTAGCATGACTACTGTGCTAGCCACAGATAATAATATTCACTTTCTGTCCTAAATGGGATATACTCCTAACTTGGTACCCAGGGAAAAGAAAATGAAATGTTTTGCCCAGAGCTTCCTGATTTGCACAGAACATAATGAATGTTAACATAATATAAGAAGGAAGAACATACAGATCCCAAAGGGCCGAGAGGACCATTCCGGTAAAAACACTGCTTTTCACTGTCTTATACAGGGGATTTGTGATGCCATTGACTTTGGCAGGGTACATGTTTATGCTTTATTGTTATACAATATAAATTTATAATGAAAATTGTCCCACAAAAGAGCAGGCTTTTGGATTTCTGGTAAATTGCTTGTTGTATGTGGTTTTGGTTTGGGTATTTGGTGTTGTTTTCCTTTGTTTCTATTAAGTTTTATATAGAACTTTTGAGTTTTTAGTAAAAAAGGAAAAAAAATGTCGAGTACCAAGTGTATTTGAATAATATAGATGGTGCCATTCCATGGAAGAAACACATAATGTTCCCCTAGAGACACCTGATCATAAAACGCCAGACAAAAATATTTCTTGAAATGTAAAAAGATTGCCTCTTCCCTTTAAAGAAAAAAAAAAAAAAAAAATCCCACATTCTACTATCCTTGATCCAGGCTGTAAAATGGTAGTAGGAACATTGTCCATAATACTGAGCATTCCCAACACTGACAAAATTAGATACCTCTAGGGATACAGCTGTAAAACTTGACTAGCTCAGACCCTCAAGGGCAACAAAATGTCCAGAAAAATACAAAATGGTTTGATTATAGAAATGTCTCTTTTACTCTAGCACTAAATGACAGCCAGAGAGAGAGCTGACAGGCAAAAAAGATGTCCACAACAAACTTTATGATGATGTGTAATATAGTATCCCCAAAAGGTCCAACAGATTTTCAGTGAGAGTGGTGAAAGGAGTGGTGAAGGAGCAGTTCAGTATGCCTAAAGTTTCTCATAATTTGCTGGGGTTTTTTTGGTATATAAATGTGGCATTCATAAAAATGGAGGTCCAACAATCAATGTGAGTGTCCCAGCCCATTAAAAATGGCATATTTTATTGCAATCTATTTTCCACTGGAGGTAAGATATTTTGTCAGCAGGTTTCTAATGAATGTATCCACCAAATAGGAATGTATGTGCTTCAGTCACTTGACTTGTGTTTAGTGCCTTTGTTTTGCCTAGCCCGCGGCTTCACTGTTACCCTATCTAAGAAGGTCTTCCTGCATGTGCTGATCCAGCTGAATAATCCACAGTGGGGAAACTCCGTAGAAGTGTCTTTATCTTTCTGAAAGTCTTTTCCAGTGAAATTACATCTATGGTCTAATTGGGTTAATCTTTTTCTGGTTTTTTGTTTTTGTTTTTTTGTTTTGGGGTTTTGTTTTTGGGGTTTTTTTCTGTTAATTCTGCTGAAGGATCTGCGACAATACCTAGCAAACCTAGCTGAGCAATGCAGTGCTGACAACAACGGTGCTGACCTCCCCGTGGTCATAATTCTTGATAACCTCCACCACATCAGTTCACTAAGTGACATCTTCAATGGTTTCCTCAACTGTAAATATAATAAATGGTAGGTAGCAGCTCTTCTCTCCCCTTTCACACACCTTTTGCAATTAAAACTGTACAACCTGTTTGTCATTTTGCCGAATGTCCCATTGGAAAATTGGACTCCCACAGGCTACCAGCAAAGCGCTTATGTGCTTGAATAATTTTACCCCTCTTCAGCCAAGTACTTGGGTGTCTACATGACTTTATTCACTGAGATCCCATGCATCTGAGTGAGATGTAAATGTACCACAGAATTGAAGGATTTGCTTAAACGCTTGACTGAATTAGGGTCTTATACCTTTCACCCTGTCAGATCACACAAGCTCATTAGTACTATGAGCACAGCTTATGGGAGAGTAAGAAGAAATGCACTTTCTAATAGTGGAATTTGGGATATGTGTGAACCCTCGAATTGTGTCATGCAGAAATAGCTGTGGATCTGGCGGACTTGCTCTTCCTGTAGTTTTCCTGTAGCAGTGCAGAAGTATAAAGTTTGCTGACTGTCTTTTATTGCCAAGCAAGAATAAAAAGAATGTTTTCTGGAAGTTTTACTGGCCTATAACATTGGCTGTTTCTGCTGTAAAAGTACCATTATAGGGGCTTCCCTTCGTAAAATCACTGCATGCTATGTCTTACTCATGAGATTCACTGGATTCTGAAATTAAAACTCTAAGCCTACTGCAAAATTATGAGGTACATGAGGACAGGGTTGCCTCATTTATTTCTTTATTACAGTTGTGTACTAGTAAACTACAAATGTGCAGAGAGGGAAATCATACAAGAATAAACATTTAAAAAAGGTCACCTCAGAAATATTTTAAATCTAAGACTACAATACATTCAGAGACTCTTTCAAAATTGGCTTAGTGCAGATAAGAAGAAAAAATATTCTCTGAATATTTGGATGGATCCTCCCTCAAAAAACACTACTACTTTTCTCTTTTCAGTCCCTATATTATTGGAACCATGAACCAGGGAGTTTCTTCTTCACCAAATCTGGAGCTGCATCACAATTTCAGGTACATTCACTCTGTATTTACTGTGGCCATGTTTGCACAGCTCCCTGCTTATCAGCCCAGTTCTTTGATAAACATTGATCTCATGCCTCATCACTGCAAAGTATTTTAGCTTCTGTGTCTCTCCTGTATTGATGAGTCTCTGAATTTTGTCTGGGAATGGTGAAAGAAATAAGATACTTTCTGGTACCTCTAGCAAGTCTCCGAAGACGACTGCATCCTTGCATTCCATTTGTCTTCAGCAGTGTCTTGAATTCCTGTTGAAACCTGTAATGATTGTGTTGTAACAGTGGGCAATAATGTGGTTTATTGGAGCAGTTTTATACTTGCTGACTAATGAGACTCAGAAGCTTATAACATTACCTTCATCTACATCTTTAAGAGGAAATGATGCATTTGATATTCATTGCGGCTTGACATTTATCCTTTCCACCCAGGTGGGTGCTGTGTGCTAATCACACAGAGCCTGTTAAAGGTTTCTTGGGCAGATATCTGAGAAGGAAACTGATTGAGACTGAAATAGAAAGGAACATACGCAATAACGAGCTCATGAAAATCATTGACTGGATCCCCAAAACATGGCATCATCTCAACAGCTTTCTAGAAACACACAGCTCTTCAGATGTAACCATAGGTGAGTCCATTGGCGGAGTGGTGTGACATAAGGATGCAGACTGAGCATTTTAGGGATTTGTGAATATATGATATTTTTAAAAGTTATCAACTCTCACCACTGATGTGGGGAATTTGCCTGGTTGGCAGCAAGATGGAAATGAAAATTAGAAGTTTAATGAGAGAGTATGTATTTCCTGGTATTCCTGCTTCAGTTGCTAAAGACTTTCGTAATTCTAAAAAGATAAATTTACAAAAAATTACCTCAATAGCAACTTTCCTAAGCTTATTTTTTACCCTGTGCTTTCATGCTGCAATAGAATCACAGCAGTAAAACCACTTGGACAGTCAGTTCAGCAAGCTAGGAGATCAGAGATAAACATGTACCTGAGGTCTTTTAGTGGAATAGCTGTGTTAGCAACAAAGTCAACCATTCACTTAGCTTTGCCCATAAAAATTGTAAGTGTTCATCAGGTCCTAGAATTACATAGTGACATTAATTAATTTTTAATAACAGGAGACTGATAGCTTCCTTATTGTACTCTTGTATGAGTATTCTTTGAATTTGCTCCAATTGAATTTGCTTTTTTAATTCTGTGAATATTATTTTAGTGTGTTTCCTAGTCCTACCTTTTTTTTTAATACACAACTTGACTTCTCAGGTCCCCGCCTCTTCCTCCCTTGCCCTATGGATGTTGATGGCTCCAGAGTGTGGTTCACAGACCTCTGGAACTATTCCCTGGTGCCATATCTTCTGGAAGCTGTGAGAGAAGGACTTCAGGTACATCATTTGCTTACAGCAATTCTTTGTTAATTAGTTTCATAGTCTTTCTCCGAGTTGCTTTTAAACAATGCATCCAAGTATGAATGCTGTTGTGTTTGCAAGAAGAAAATCGGTGGAGGGGTTATAGAAATCAGCCTTTTGACCTGCTCTTACTCTGATGTATAATTTGGCTTTGTCTGCTCTAGCACTACTATATCTTGTATATTATGAAGAGGGTTTCTCCTATATGACTGGAGGAAGGTACTTATGTTTCCACTATTTAAAGAGTTTACAGCAGTGCTAAATACAGCTCAGATTGCCTCTCTGAGCCAAGGCAGTCTCAGCCTACTGCTGCAGGGAAGAGTTAATAACCCTTACACTGGTGCAAGAAAATCGCTTTGGTCTCTGTAATCCTTTCCCACCTATGTACACATGTAGGCACACAGGCTTGTGGAGGAAAGCTTGTGAATGAAGATATTTTCACCATTCAGGAAAAAAAAAAAAAAAAAAAAAAAATAAAAAGTTAATTTGCTTTATCTACACAT
>KL269823.1:3909-30413 GCA_000699545.1 Podiceps cristatus | reverse complement strand
CTGCTGAACATGAAGGACTGTCCCTTTTTACTTTTATAGCTTGCAACACTGCTTGTATTTCCCCTAATTTTGTTTCTTCTTTTTTTCTTTCTCTATACGGGCTAAGGTTTCCTCCTGACTGAAATCCTCATTTTGGGTAACAGTGCCATCAGATCAGAGTGCTTCATAGTTCCCTCTATCCTGTCCTCTCCAGAGCTAAGTGGTGGCAGCAGTTCCACTGATTGTTAATAAACTATTAAAATTTCTTCTACATTAACAGAAAGAGGGCTACAAATAGATTTGCTATAGATAGCACTGTAAGCTGTCGCATACAGGTTAAAATTTCAGACCATTCCACATCTTTGGAGCAAACCTAAATCTTGAAATTAATCCTTTCTTCTTCTTCTTTTTCAATTTTTATTTGGCTTTCTCCCTTTTTCTTTTATGCACTGCAATTCTTTTTGCTCTGAAAAGACACTTTGTGGAAAGGCAGTTTTTTGCCACGCATGCCACTGAAAGAAATTACTGCACAGTGCAGAGGGAATTGTTATGGACTAGTCAAAGAACTGTGTAAGCAGCTGCAGTTTCTATATCACCTTGTATTGACACAGAGACATACTGGTGCGATGGAGGCTTAGAATCTTGCCTGTTGAATATCTCACACTTTCCTAAAACTGCTTATCTCTCTGGGAATTGCAGTGTTTATGCCTTGTGCAAAAAGCTGCCAAACATCTGATAGAACAGCCACGGTGAGATTAACAGCGCTTGTTTAGACCAGCTGTAAAAATGCAGTGATGTTCTTCATGCTCGTATTTTCCCAAGTATACAGGGTACCTACTTAAATGGAAACTTCAGTTCTGGAGCAGAAGATGGCAGCATATAGAAGAAAATAGGTTGTTTCGTGAACCATTACAATTTTTAGCTGCCTTGGATGGCTTCCATAGAATAACATTATTAATAATAAACAGAAATCTTTTCTATGATATAATTAGATGTTCCTGGAACCAGAGACGGGTAGAAAATGGCTTTCTAGCCTGGTACTTTGCAAATTCACTTGTCACACACAGAATTTACAAGCCTTGCTCCAGATTCCAGAATAGATTTAATTGCTGTTAATCTCAGATGAGGGAAATTGCTGCCTGTAGCCTGGAGTTAGCCTGCTACCTCCCTGAGAAACATTTCCTCTTGGCTTATTTAGGCAGATCCCAGTTATAGCAGCCTAGACTTACTGTAGGGCAGAAGGAGTCTGAGTATCACTGTGCATAATATAGGGAACTTGGCTGCCTAACCTGGAGCTCTGGATTCAGCAAGTGCCTGGGAGCAGGTGTTGCACTGATAAGCGCAACTCATCTCTCTGGCTTTAGCCCTAAAATCCTTCACTGGTTTACTCCCGTTAGGAGTGCAGCCCATCTAAATGCTCCATGAGTGTATGCCCTGCCAATTTTATGCTGCTCCTCAGATTTGCATGAGGCTGTTTGAGCTGGGAGAAACCACAGAAAGGCCTGGGGAATTGCTCCCTGTCCCAACGTGTCATTGTCACAGCTGAAGGAAATCTGTAAAGCAGCAACCGAGGGGCTCTCGGTTAACATGTTGCTAGTGAACAGCAGTGTGGAGAAGGGTGCATTTTATTGAGGAAGCTACCAGACCTCTTAAACTTACAATATTCTCATTCTTCCTTCCTCTGTCCTCCTTCCAGATTTGTAAGAATTTTTGTGCTTCATTGGAGGGAAAACTTATCCTTTTTGAAAGATCTCAATTTGATCTTTAACCTTGTGAAAGATCTCAAATTTAAGGTGTGGACAGATTGACCATTTTTACATCCCATTTTGCTAGGAGAAGAGAGAACAATCTGCACTGGTACTTCCTAATTCACTTCAGGCAAAATCCAATTAACTTGAATGGTTTAGATAGATCTGAGTTAATTTCACTGATATGTGTGAAGCAAATTACCTAAAGTTCTCATTTCACGTTGCATCAAGAACTTTTGGCTCCTACCGTTGCCTACAAGTATCACTAGTTACGGAGTGCTTTTCAACTTGCAGCCACTCTGCGTATTGACGGAGCATTAATGGAGATGAGGTCTCTTGAATGTCTTATCATATCCAAGTGCTGAGCACATCTGAAAGCAAACCACTTACTGAAATGGTCCAGATGTTTTTCATGACTTTTGTTTGCTGTTACAACTGATACTGAAAACTCTGTAGGATACTTACCTGTGTTATATCCATAATATAGATGTACGGTAAGAGGGCACCCTGGGAGGATCCCTCCAAGTGGGTAGCTGATACCTATCCATGGAGCTCTGCAACTCTACAGCATGAGTGGCCATCACTACTTCAGTTAAGACCAGAAGATGTTGGTTATGAAGGTTATGCATCCGCAAAGGAAGGAACAACCTCAAAGCATGTTCCACAGACTGATACAGAGGGGGATCCCTTGGTAAGATTTAAACTTTGGGGAAAAGGCTTTTCGGTATATGCTTTACTGTCACATGTTAAATTGTACACTGTACAGTAAAAATCAACGGTGTACCTGTTTCAAAACGGGTTTTTGAAATGAATCCTACTACAATTTATTAAAAAGGTTGAAAATAAAAGGAAAAACTAGCAGGAGGCTAGGTATCACCATCATGTTAATCTGTCCCTAAATTGTTTGCCATCTGCCCAGAAATGTATCTAGTCTTCATCATTATAACGTTTGTGTACCACTCTTCAGCAACTTATTAATCAGTTTATTCTAAAAACACCTTTCCAGGTTGGGCAGTCCTTCATTTACATTCTACAAATGAGGGACTGAGAAACTCACATTGCCTGACTTGTCTAACATAGGGAATTTAGTGGAAATGCAAATTAGACAGCCATCCTCCCATTCCTCAAAACATTTCAAGATAACTGATGACTGTGTAACAGTCTTAATGTAAAAGGAATGCAAGTGTGGTGGCATTAAAAGATAAGAGGTTGATTTCCCTCAATGCCATGTATTGTTTTATTTAAATATGATCCCAGACATTTGGTTTTGCCATTGCCTCCTCCGATAATGGACTATTAAATTGCATATATTGCACTGCTATTCTTGTATAGTGCTTTCTCTACAGACTGCCTTTATCACAATTCAAAATATGATTTTAGAGAACTTCTGCAATACAGGCAGCCCTTGGAAAAGGGAATTTCTCAGAGGAAAATGCATTTAACTGTTATCAGTGCTAAGAAAATGACTCCTCAGCCTCACTGAAGTGTTTGGTATCCAAAACCAGACCTTGCATTCTGAAGAAGCATAGAAAATCACCTCCTTCAATCCCCTGTCTCCCAGTCCATAAGCTTTGGGGTGCAGGTTTGACCCCGTGATTTGGGCTGCCGGTGAGCGTACGGGCCAGGCTTCCAGCACATGCGCATCATCTCCACTAAGGTGACAATACTCGGGCAGCTCGAGTTCAGCGTCCTCTCACCCTTGCTCCCTGCACACTGTGGTCAGTATCTGTATCTGACTAAATGTCAGAAGCGTGTAACTTGTGAAGGGAGGGCTTGCCCCTGCCTCCGGCCGAGCTCGCGGGGAGACAGACGCTGTGCTTGTGGAAACAGGACGTGTCACGCGCAGGCTGCATTGCACGCCCGCAGCATGTATCCCATAGTCCAAACATGGGTACCTGTTAAACCTTCAGCAAAAGCTACCTGATAGCATTAAAGAGTATTAAATGCTCTTCACTGCCTAGAGAAAACTTTACAAGCTGTGCAGATTGAAACGATAGAGATGTAAGGATTCCTGAGCAAACTGGGAAAAAGGGCTTAACACACAAACACACAAGAATACCTCTTCCCCTTTGGTTTTTCATTGCCTGTTTTTTTTGTAATGACAGCATATTTGTTCCTTGAAAAACACTAAAGCAATGTCAACATTGCTTGCAGCCCTGAGCATGCTGGCAGAAGCGGATGTTTTATAAATAAAATCCTGATCATTACACAGAGTTAGGTGTCAAGCATCCAAGTAATTTTCTGGGGCTTATTGCTGCTTTTTTGGTGGATTTCAGGTTCTGAAAATCTCCAGATTATGTGGGGGCTCTCCTCCCCTGGGTAGGAGGATCTGTTGCTGCTCCCCTGCTGAGGTCAGCCCCTCGACAGCAGATGGGACCCTTTTATGAAGCAGCTGGCCTCGGTCCACTCTCTCACTCCCTCCCCGTCTCTCTCTTGCAGAGGGGCAATGTTAGTGTGATTATGTTTTCAGTTGCTTTTCCAATGTAGTGTGTCTACGCCATCCAGAAATTATCTGGAAGCTTGACTGTCTCCAAATATGGGCCCAGATGTCCAGCTGTGAGGCTTCTTTCCCCTGCCAGTGTTGCAGCTGCAGCCAGTCTCACCCCTGAATTAAAGAGAGTTATCAGGCAGCTCCATTGTATCCCTCTGGCTCTTTGGACCTTTAAACTTCTATTTAAAGACCAGAAGGCAATGAAAAGGGTGACAGGAGGAGCCGCTGACGCCCTGCCCTTTCTGAAATCCTTTTGTATGGTCCCCTCAGCTAGATTTCCCCTGCCAGTGTTGCAGCTGCAGCCAGTCTCACCCCTGAATTAAAGAGAGTTATCAGGCAGCTCCATTGTATCCCTCTGGCTCTTTGGACCTTTAAACTTCTATTTAAAGACCAGAAGGCAATGAAAAGGGTGACAGGAGGAGCCGCTGACGCCCTGCCCTTTCTGAAATCCTTTTGTATGGTCCCCTCAGCTAGATACCAGCACACCTCATATAGCAAGGGAGCTTAATTAAATTTTAACATGGTCACCACAGCAGTAAATGAGACGAAATTATGTAAACATTGCTTTCTTCTTTCAGATGAATATGCTAATGAGGCTTCAAGAGGCAGCCAACTATTCGAGCGCACAAAGCTGTGACAGTGATAGCACCAGCCATCATGACGACATTTTGGATTCATCCCTTGAATCAACTCTCTGAAAGGGACAAACCTTGGTGGAGGATTATGGTAAAATCTGTTTCCACTAGACCACTGCCAGTATTAAAGCAGCACGCCGAGGTCCCTGAGTGAGAATGGTGTGTTGTAGGGAGGCAGGAGACCTAATTCTGCAAAGTCAGGAAGAAAAATTGAAGTGGAAAGCTTGAATTAGTTTAATTTCAAGGCATTTCAATACCTATGGAGCCAAGTGAGCCTCCATTTGTCAACTGGAAAGGGCCCTATACCAAGGGCATCTAAGCAGATTGCACACGTGTTAGCCAAACTGGAATTTTATTTTTTTCCCCTTTTCCTCTCTATCTCCCTCTTCCCCGCCCCTGCCCCGTCTCTGTTTCTCTGTGCAAGTTTACAGTGCAACTTCTTCTGTTTTTTTCCTTTAGTTTACCCTGGGGCTCTGCATGAACAATGCGGTCTTCTAATTCTCTTCTAACCTCTGTGGTGCCACATGGTGCTGGTCACAGGACTGCAGTGGTGTTTGTGTTGTACGCTACTGCCCATTCCAAAATGAGTCAAAGATGATGATAGGAACTCAGAAAGCACAAACAGTATTGTGCAATCACCAGAAAACATGACTGTGATATGCTGGATAAGTGCCAATTTAATTCTAGCTGCCATGGTCACGGTGATGCGCTCCATCAAGTTTTTAGTACACGAGTCACAGATTTTATAAAGTTGTTTTTACCACAAAGGTCTTTTTTAAACCACCTGCCCACTCCTTAACAACAGTTTTATACCAATTATTAACCAACACTGATTAAAGGCTTTTTTAGGGCTTCATTTGTTTGAGCCTTTTCAGTGAAAGAAGGAACATTTCTTATGGTGCTGTCTCACTGCCTTAAAACAGATTTCTAGAACAGTTTTACAGTTGGTTTAATTCCTAAACCATTGGTAATTTACACTGTTTTTTTCTTCATTTACTAATGAGAAAACGTCAGTTAACACAGTAGCCTCATATCTGTATATCATGATTTTTTAAAGTAATGGATAGGAGAAAGAACAGTTGCTATATAATATTTTTATCTTGTGAATAGATTGCTCTGCCTACCCTCAGAAATACACAAGGAACCCAAACCCACTTCCACTGCCACCTAAATGCTGAGAAAATCGGCTGAAATCCATTTGGTCCCATGGAATGGAGTTTTTGGAGGATAGATGTTTTGAATTCATATCCAGCAGAGCTGGATGCACTTGATGCAGCATGAGCACAACTATATGAGTTTGTTTTTTTTTTTTCCTTTTTCTAGTTTTAGCATGTTGTTTTGATTGCTATTGTTGTACATGAAGAATTCAGCATAAAAGAACACTGAAGCAGTGATGTCCACTGTGGAAGAGGAAGAGTTTATACTGTAAAAGTGGGTTGGTTTTGCACAGTCTACTGGGTGGGTATTGTAAATATTGAAGAAAAAAAAAAAAGCCTTGCACAAATCAAATCAAAAACAAACAAAATTGTATTTTATTCTGTTGGTGTTAAGAGATGTTTCACTTGCTGAGATTTCCTGTATGTTGCAAACAAATACAGAATGCAAATCTTAAAAGCTGTTATTACCTGGTGTGTTTGTCCTGTACTTACAGTTGTTATGACTATGCAGGAGCTATCAGTGCTACAGTCAGCATGTTTCGATATCTATACGAAGCCAATACATTTTAGGGGGAAAAAAATCTGAAAATGTTTTAAGTGCATATGTCACGGCAGGCTACAACCAGATTGCATCCAAACTGCTCAGAATAATCGGAAACGCTCTTTTACCACAAGAGGCATCCGGTTAAAATCGGTGCATATAAACAAGAAGGTATCTAAGGGCTTTGGCATTGTGTAGACATGTACTGTACACCTCCATGGATGTTACCTTCAGGATGTGTATTTGGTGCTATTAACTCTTTGTGGCCACCCTGTGGTCACTCGCTGTAAAACAAAGATAAATCAATGCAGTTTCCAAATGGCACTGAGCTGCATCGCTGAATCTAGAGGTTCCTACACGGTGCTATTGCCCTAATAAAACCCTAACTGATTTTATGCATGTAGGATTCAGTCGGACCAACATCACGCCCCCCAAATCTGAATCCATTTCTGATGCAAAATGTCAGTGCATACACCTTGACTGACTCAAAGAACTAAAGGAAAGCTGCTCTTTCCTGTACCTGTGCTCTGAGCAAACCTGCAGATCTTTTCCTGCCATATTTAACACACAAACACACAATATTACATATACAAAACTTCCTGCAATACATCTCAGTGAGTCCACCTAGTTTACAACTCAGAAATTGTTTGTGAAACATTTGTCTGTACACATTTTATATTTTGTACATTTTTGATGTAACATATCATGTAAATAGACAGAAACAGTGAAATAAATCATCTGAAAAGTTTTGTAGTCTTTGTAAAGCCCTAATAATAAGTATTTGGTGTCATCGGACTTAACTGGATGATGTATTTTCTATTGGTTTATTGTTCCTCTAGCTTGTAAACCAGCTTGCGTATATTTTTTTGCAGGTGTGCGCACTGTATCTGTCTAAATTATTACTTTGCCATTAAAGTGGAATTATTTATTGAAAACACAGTCTGGTGTTTTTGCAGTCAGGACCACTTCACGGTTAGATATTATTTTGAATATAAAAACACATAAACAAAATGACACACTGAAGGATGTAATTTTATATATTCAGCAGAACTAATCTCTGTAGAAACAAAATTAAGTACTGTTTCTAGTTCCAGCGATTCAGTATGATTTTTGAATGGCTGTTTCCATGGTGAGAACAGGTTGTGCAGTTCGGAAACAACTTTACAGTCTCCCTGTTCTTGAGATTATCCTCAAATACAAGTCTATTGATTTCAGTGGTGGTAAATCTGTACAAAACTGGTGCGGTATTATGCCTTATTTTCCAACTTGAAGGACTTAGAGCTATTTCCTCAGCATGTATACATCAATATGATTTAACAGAATTCAAAGAAAGAAGGTAGAATTATGTTAGCCAGCTAATCACGGACTTTGAGGCCAGAAGCGATCATTATGATCCTGCAAGTCATAGCACCTCAGCTGTAAGTCTCAGCAGCAGGTCTGTAATTTCTCCTGAAATTGTCATATCCCTGGAAAGACCTTTAGACATAACAGTACGGAGCAGAAGATCCAGCACCTCGCTGCCAATGTGGCTAATTATTCACTGGGTGGGTTTGCTTTTTAAAGGCTTTATTTGCAGATAGATCTTGCCTTTCTTTTCAAGAGAAAAATACCCCAAACTGTCTTTTGTTATGTCTTTTCCTACTATGCTAAAAAGCCAACCACAATCAAACCCAGCTTTTACATTTAATTAATAGTCTTCCTTGCTTTTCTTTTTGATAAGACAAGCAGCTTGCTTGTTCTTAGCTTTTCGTGATAAGGCACGCCTTTCAGACCTCCACACATCTTCTCAGGACTTTCAGACTACTTTTTGGTCTGTCGGAGTCCTTTCTGAAGTGTGGGTATGAGAACTGCGCACTGTGATGATTTTACTTTTGCTATAAACAGAACTAATACCACCTTCTTACTCCCACTTCGTATTTTCACTGCTTAGGCTTCAGGGCTGACATTCACTCTCTAATTGCATCATCCTACTGCAGGCTCATGTTCAGTTAATTATCTTCCAAGGCCTTGACTTCTTTTCATGTTGCATCATTTTGAAATACTTTGTCCAATACTGTCTGTATAAACTATGCTCTTTGTTCCATAGATGTATGACTGCAAATTTTTCTGTATTAAACCAGGATATACAAATCAGCCCACCCTACCAAACAATTCAGGTCATTCTCTACAGTTGGCATCTGTCTAATTTACCACTCCACCACCTTCCCTGACTTCCAAAACAACTGCTAACCATCATCTTTCTTCATTTTTCAGTTTGTAGGTAAATGTAGTAAGTAACGTTTTGTCAAGAACAAACCCCTGTTGAATCCTGCTAGGACCGCCCATGAAGATTTCTGTTTTCCAGCTACATTGTTGGGTCACTTATGTCATGGGTATATTTTGTATTCCGCTTAACATGGGTATGAATATTAGAATGTCAAATAAAACCATGTGTGTATAATATTATAGGAAATATATGATGAGTTACATGGCTCCTCTGTCACTGTAGATCTCTAAGGATGGATTAGATTAGTTTCTGTTGAAAATTACATATGTAGAGCTGATCTGCACAGGAAGGGGAATAGACTAGATCACTTTAGCAATCTCAGTGTGGCTTTTCTATAATTCAATGCTGCTGCAGTCTTTCCAATTTATCCAGCTGCCATTACTTAAGGGAAAAGATACAAAATTTAATTGTCAAACTCATTCTGTGTCTACTGTCTCAGCATATCTACCTGTTAGCCTTCATCTGGAGACCTGCCTGGTGAATGCCCAGGTTCCCAGCACAGGAATGGGAATGCGAACAGGATAGTGCAGCCTCGGAAAGAAAAGGTTTTTTAGCAAAGTACTTGAGACATTGTTCCTGCTTACAAGAACTCATTTTTTATGCTATCATTAAATAGCCACTGTGTTTCTCAGCATGAACTACTTTCTCTTGATAACTGAATAATGTCACACAAATTAAATGCTACCACTAAGTTTGGCAATGCAAGAACTACAGATGCATTATAATGGGAGAAATGTATTGCCGAGTAATAATACCAGGAGCAGAAAATAGAATCTGTCATGAAAGATAAATTAACTAAGACCCAGGCCATGTGACCTTGCCTTTCTGCACTAAATTGCATTTACTGTTCTTTGTTCAATTGCAACCTTAAACAAGCGTTGATAAGTAGCAATGAGTGAGCACACTGAGTGAAGCAAAGTCCTGTTTTTAGTAACAAATTTCATAAATGAGATAATGTTTTGTCTTTTTCAGTGTATTTACTTGTTTTGTAAGCAATTTTTATTAAATTAGATTACATAATTTAGGAAATTAAAGTGCATCTTGACAATTAAATGCCAAAGCTGAAAGAAAAGCACCTGGTAACTGCTGTGTAACAAAATAAAACTTTTACATGGTGACACATAAGCAGCACTAATGGTTTTGTCATGCCATGAATGGATGGCTCTAAAAGAACAAAGAAACATAGAAAATATATATCAGGTGTTTGACCAAACCCCAAGGACTTAGTGAACTAAGTCATTTAGACTAGTGAGCTCTATTTTAGCACTGATAATTCAATGCACCTAAAATACGTCCAGCTAATCCCATGTTCTGCATTCTGCAAGTGCAATGGGAAGATAAACATAGACTGAAAAAAGACCCTTCAGTGAGACTGTTAATGTAGGTTAGCTCATCCACTCATGTAGGCTACATACAACAAAGAGCTACAGTTTCTGTACAGCAGACCCTGAGCTACCAGAAAGAATTGGGTGTCAGAATCATAATTCGGCTCCATCATTACTGCACTCTTACACAGCCGTCATGATCTTTAGTCTACTCTGTCCCTGATTATCCAGGACAAACTAATGGCACTGTGTTGGACTAGTGGTACAGACTGTTGATTGTGGCTGGGGAAAGTCACACTGGAGGCAAAATGTCACATCTTAACTGAACTAACATTACAGGGAAAATGCATTTTTCATCTAGTGGAAATAAAAAATCTAAAAGCTATGTAAGAAAACGTTATTGTCTTATTCGTAATTTTTGTGATTAGTCTCGTTATTACTCAATGTCTTTGTATTACTGCTTTTGTAGTGTCAATGTGTCTCAAAAACTTTATAAACAGTTTTCTTGTAAAAAACAAATTATCATTCCAAGTGTAAAATTATACTGCTTGTTTGAGAGTTGGTTAATACCTTGTTTCAGCCTACCAGCCTATATAACAAACTACATCCACGCACAGTAAATTTCATCTCTAGCTTAAGGGTTTCTGACATTAAAGAACATGTTTAGTCTTACTATGTGTTCCAAGTAAGCAGCGTTCTTTAATTTCTGCCCTGAATATAGTCTTAAGCATGTGAAGTGCTTTCCTCATTTAGACTTCAGTGCCTGCAATTCATTCTTCCATAAACCACTGTCTTTAGAGGATAAGATGGTCAACTAAGTGCTACAAGATTCAGCTGAACATTACACTCAGAATATTACACTCAAGAATTGTAATTTAATTGCATGCTTAGCATTTAGTAGAATGCCATATTGCCTGTTGTAATGTTCTCTGAAGTTGAATAAAACCTTCAGACTACGTTGCTTATCAGAATGGAGGGAGATCTTTTCCTTCTCTGGAGTGGAGCAGCTGCTAGCAATAAAACCGAAGTGCCTATTGGTAGCTGCAGGACAATAGTGAGGTTACTCCACCTACAGAAAGATAGATAAGCTGTATGCTACAGGGCACGCTGGAAGAAATCTTTCATACTGGAAAAATATCAGTATTGTTTAGCTGTTACCATCCCTTGCTGTATATCAGAATCAGACAGATAACTTCTATAGTTAATCATAACATTATCTTACCAGGCATCAAAATATTTGTGGGTTTTCTGAACTATGCAGTAATCGAATAAAATATAGGTCTGAAACTCAATATGAACCTTAGAATAAATATCCATGTTCTAAAGGCGATGTTATATTGAAACTCTCTGCTTAATGATCAAGGACATACTGTGGTGAGCAGAAATTACACCTATATCCACAGAAACCTCCAGACTTGCTCCAGAATTTTTTTTACTGTTCTTGTCTTTCCTCTGGGGGAGCAGGATAAAGAGAAAAAAGGGGTTTCTGGTTCATTTGCCTGTTTGCATTCACAAAAAAACCCAAAACCAAAACCAAACAAAAAAACCCCACACAACAAAAAAAACCAACCAAACAAAAACACCAAACAAAAAAAAAAAACTTGCTGCTGGTTCTCTTGGTTCTCTCCCCTCAGTTTTGTTAGCAGACCTGCTGAATATCAAACCACAGCTGGTCAGGAAGTTTCCAACTAACAAGGCTGTCCTTTGAAGCCAAAATGATGCACCAAAGAATATCAGAGTAAATAAACTTTGGATGTACCACAAGGAGAGGATATTTTTGGCCTTGTTTCCTGCCAGCTGACAAGACAGCTGCTTCAGAAGTGGGATCATGAATGTCCACAGCTCTGGTCAAGATCTGTTCAGGACCCACCATGTGAAGCTTCTTGCTGCAGAGCCAAAAAGGCTTGTTGCAGGGCTTCGGGTACTGGCTCCCTTGGCAGCCCCGAATCCTCCCGCTGCAGCCGGAGTGAGCAGGGCTTCCTAGCATCCCTCTGGTGCTGGCAAAATACCCACGCTACCCTCAACTGCCGTGGAAGAACACCTCCTAAAGCTGCAGGCGGTCTAAAAACTGTTAGGATGTGAGGAAGGGGCAGGGGACAGAGTGGATGCTTGCTCTGATCTGTTCCAGGCAATATGAGCAAAATCAGTTGTACGTTCTGGGGTGAAAGCATAGAGCATTTCTTTCTAGTGGAATTTTTTAGATAAGCTTTTATTGAAATCATTCCAAACACACACAGGCAGGCACACAGAGGAATTTCCTGTAAAGGTCATTTCTATATGAAACCAGATTTTGGTGTTAACACAAGTTGCTTTACAGTTCGTTTAGGCTGCAGTGGCAATATTAGCTGCAGAGTGGGGTCAGATCTGCTTTGCTGAGGCAGATGTTGCAGCTTGCTCTGGGAACTGCCATTTCCAAAGCAGGGAAGGCACATGCTCAGAGAACTCCGACCACTTTGGTTTTAGCCTTTTTTTCTTTTTTTTTTTTTGTTCCTATCCTTTTTAGATAAGAAAATAGTTCCAGGCACCTTCACAGGTCTTTTGTCTCCCTTTGCATTTTACCCTCTCCCCTCTCTGGCCTTCTGTCATTTAGCACATGGCTTCTTCCTCTTTTGCCTTTCTTCTGTGTGTTCCTCTTCTCACTGCTGTTCCCGTTGACACTCGGTTTGGCTCCCCTTCTCTCCCTGGCACATTTCACTTCTCTGTCTCCTCACTCCCCAGAAGGCTGCTTGCTGCTCAGAGCATGCAAGGGCAGCGTCGCGTCCCTTTCTGGCTCTGAACGCCGAGCATATGCTGTCACAGCTGGGCAGCGTGCGGCAATAGCCATCCAGCCAGCGCCATCCCCTCCCGGTCGCTGCCTGAGCGCTGGCGGTTCTGCCAGCGCCCTGGTAAGACCCAGCGCAGCAGCAGGAGAGGGCAGCAGGCTCCGGGAAGAAACCCCTACCTCACCCATGGCAATACGTTTGCAGTGAAAAAGCTGAATGACTGACCAGGTCACGGCTCCGCAGCACTCCTGTCCATTTCTGTATACTGCCCGCTCTGCTGAACAGGAAATCATAGAATCATCGAATCATAGAAAGGTCTGGGTTGGAAGGGACCCCAAGGATCACAGAGTTCCAACCCCCCTGCCACAGGCAGGGACACCAACCTCCAGGCCTGGACCTACACAAGGTTGCCCAGGGCCCCGTCCAACCTGGCCTTGAACACCTCCAGGCATGGGGCATCCACCCCCTCTCTCTGCAGCCTGTTCCAGCACCTCACCACTCTCTCCGTAAAAAACTTCCCCCTAATATCTAATTTAAACCTTCAATATTAAGTTAAAAAACAACCTTTGACTGTTTTTAGTACTCTGACTAAAACTAAGTAGCTCATATTTTGTAGCCTATAGGAAGGCTCTGTGTGATGTAAGATGGGAGCCATACAGTCAGCTAGGATATAAGAAAGTGGGAGCAGAGGCTCCAAAACTCTTCTTCAGCTCTCAGACTAAGTCTATTCAAAGAAGTTTTATTCTCTATTGCTTGCCAGAGGGAAAAAAGGGGATATCTATCTGCATTGCTACTTCTGGGGCCAAGAAAAGTGAATTTTCCCTGAAAAAAATGGTGGAATTTTGATTCAGTTTCAGAAAGTACAAGCAGAAACATCTCATTTTTAAAGTGAACTAAAGTCTCATTGGCAATTTGGAAGAAAATTAGAAATAGTCGTGTTACTATAGTGATATTTGTTAAGTAGTCATTAGCTCTGGGCAAACATAGAAAACATTTTTCCATAGCTGTCACTGGAGTTACAGTAATCAGATAATATTATTTAGTACTTGCTTAGTGCTTTTGAAGCATCATCTCAAAGTACTTTACAAAGGTCAGGACAGGCATTATTGTTAAGGAATGAATGGGAAAGAAATCTCGTTAACAGAAGCAGGGTGCAGATCACAATATAGCACAGCTTCATGCATAGCCTTGTGTCTCAAGATACTGCTAATGAAGAAAGCCCTAGAACTGATTTACATTCCTATTATCTATCATCCTTTATTTGGGAGGGGGATGCATATAATACATAGCTTCAGAACATTTTTTGAACTGTTATTGTGTAAGACACTGCTTTCAATAACTGAAAAAGAAGATGCTGGGAAAGCCTTTTAGACACACACAATTGCTCCCAGAAAATATGAAACAATTCGTTGTGTGTGAAAACAAATGTAAACATATGTTCACATATGGAAAAAGTGAACGAAAAAGAAATCATCAAACTTGGGAATTCTAGAAAAGCAGATTTCACAGGGCTGTTGATGCTACCTAAGTGACTAAGGAGCCTGAATTCTGTTTTCAATGGTGACTTAAGACTACCTGAGTTGACTTCATATTATCTCTTGATAGTCTTTAAACTTATGGTAGTTTGTGACTTTTTCCTCACAATCTCTATGCTTAGGGTTAAATGTGACAGGGCATTTCAGTTTATGTCTCTGAATTCCAGCTTTCAGCTCTCCCAGTTAGCTGGACTTGGAGGCCTCCAAGGCTCGGTAGAGCAGGGATTTCCTGTGTGCCTTTGGGAAGCAGAGAAGGTTAAATCACCCCATATACTGTGAGCTAATGTTATGTCTGTAAATGAGATTTCCAGGCAACTGCTTGACATATATTTTTGGATCCTGTATTTCTAGTTTGATAACAGTAATTTTAGATAAAACTTGTTTATGGACTAGTCTAGTCTAGCCAAAAGACACCATTTTTTTTAGGACAGGGTTAGGCAGACATTCTGGCGGCAGCAGCAGCTTCTGTAACCCCATTAAAGATGCTCAACCTAGCTTTTCTCAGGAGATGGCAGCAGCAGCATTCCTGAGATGGCTGCTTTCACTTCCATTTACTTGGGGGTGCACAAGGTGCAAAGCAATAGTTGGGTGGGAAACAATTCTTCTTTCCCCCTAAAAAATCCTCCCTGCAGCAATGTGGAGTGTTATGCTTAGAAATACAGATCTGTAAGTGTTTCATGCAATGCGAGTGACAGATGAAGGGGTACAGACAAAGAAATAGCTAGACCTTACCTGAACATTTCATAGGTAACCCAAAAGAAGTGTTTCCTTTTGAGTCAACTGAACAAAGGCACTTTAAGCAATGCTGTGTCAGGGTAGCACCATTGCATGTCACTGCTACCAACCTGCCTACAAATGTCCCCTCTGTAGACGGAGCAGAAGGCTGAAGAAGGCAGGTGAGAGCAGGCTGACAGTGTCCGTGCTGGGTGGCAAGCAGGATTTTGCTTTGCCATGGGAGGTGCAGGGGAGGCGAGGGAGAAAAGAGCAGAGGGGTAATAACATGGCAGAAGCAGGCAGGGAGTAGAGAAGGTTATTTTATGTTTTAACCTATATGTTTTTCTGATGCTATATAGAGAGCACCTGAGCCCTTATGTATAATGATGAACATCTGTTATGTCCCGTTTGTACTGTAATCCCTTCCCCACAAGGAAGGAGCAGGGGCAGAAGAACTTTTTGTTTTCTGAGGACATTTTCATTTGTCTTTCTTTAAATACATGTGCTTTTCTGAGACTGAAGAGGTCAGAGGTGGGTTTCAGGCAGCAGTAGGTGAGGAGCTTCGTTGCAGTGTGAGGCTCCCACTGGGGCTTGCATGGGCAGAACCCACCCTGCTCACAGAGGTCCTGTGCACCAGTTGCACACAGGTGTCAAGGACTTCCTTCTCAGATGTACAGAGTGATCTCTTTGACATATCTTGGACTTGGCTTCTCAAGCATTTCGATTATATCGATGTGTTTATTTATCTTTCTTCTAAATGCTATGGAAAGCTTGTATGGTGCTCATAGAGAGGTTTGCTACATATGCAGCATCCTGGCCGGCTGACAAAGGTAGCTATAGTGCTCCCTGTTACAGGGGGTTTTCTAAGGCTGTGGACTTCATGCTCAGAAACATCACAAGGCCCTAGTCCAGCTGACAGGCGACAAAAGCAAGAATAACCATCGCTCCGCTCTTACAGTCCGCTCCCTTTGCTGATTGTAATTTTTGTTCCACTTCAGCCTGCCACTTTTCATTGGTGATGGTATTGGTGGCAATGATATAATTACCATTGATAAAAGATGATCTATATGTGTTGTTCACATATGGTTGCTTATTATTCTTGGTTAGGAAAAAAAGAAAGGCCTTTGATCATTAATATAATGGCTACTCAAAAAACCCCCAAACAAACAAACAAACAAAGAAAAATAATAAACAAAAAAGACAATAATGCTGGGCTTTTTTCCTGCTCAGTTCATCTGTCCTGGTAGGAATCTCACCTAGGGAAACAATTTTTCCTACACAAAGTTAATAACTTGTCTCAGACCCATAGCCAGTCCCTTCATCTTTTTCTGCTGTCTTGAGTAGGCTGCAGGTTGTGCTGAGCCAAGAGCATTCGCCGGATACTGAGCTACTCTTGGGGCTGCTTGAGGGCTTCAGCCAGGGTTAGATATTTAACACAAGTTGTTGTCATTATTTCCTGTTCAAGAAGGTTAGCACATCCCATGGGTGGCTACACAGCCCCCTTCTGCCTCATGCTTACAGAAGGTGGAAAGGGGCAGGTTTTGTGTAGGCCCCAGCAGGAAACCTGTAGATGTTACGTACGTCTGTGACCTTAAAAAAAAAAAAAAAAAAAAAAAAAAAAAAAAAAAAAAAGGGGGGGGGGGGGGAGGGGAAAGGAGCTGCAGATAAACCACATTCCCTTTCTTCCCAATACTCCTAAAAGAGACAGTTCCTTGGAAGGCCAAGGTAAGTGACTTCTGGGGATACAATGTAAATGTACTGCGTCCAGCTCTGGAGCCCTCAGCACAAGAAGGACATGGAGCTGTTGGAGCGGGGCCAGAGGAGGCTACAAGAATGATCCGAGGGCTGGAGCAGCTCTGCTGTGAGGACAGGCTGAGAGAGTTGGGCTTGTTCAGCCTGGAGAAGAGAAGGCTGCGGGGAGACCTGATTGCGGCCTTCCAGTACTTAAAGGGGGCCTATAGGAAAGAGGGGGAGAATCTGTTCAGTAGGGACAGCGGTGACAGGACAAGGGGTAATGGTTTCAAGCTGAAACAGGGTAGGTTTAGATTAGATGTAAGGAGAAAATTCTTTACAATGAGGGTGGTGAAACACGGGTTGCCCAGAGAGGTGGTGGAGGCCCCATCCCTGGAAACATTCAAGCCCAGGTTGGACGGGGCTCTGAGCAACCTGATCTGGGTAATGGTGTCCCTGCTCACTGCAGGGGGTTGGACTAGCTGGGCTCTGGGGGTCCCTTCCAACCCAAAACAGTCTATGATTCTATGATATATTTTACCCCTGTCTAGAGCAGGCATGTCAAAGGCTAGACTTGACACCATCATGGTTTTGTGACAGCTGAAGAACTAGTATTTAAGAAAGCTATAGCCAGGACTGTGATAGCAATTATCCGTAACGCAGAAGGAATGGGAGAGCCTACAGAAGCAGAGATAGTGTGTGGGAGTGACAGTTCTTATGTAAAAACTAGGGAGTGTTTCTGTACTGCCTTTCCCATCACATCCTTCTGATTTCAAATGGTTAATGGTGCAGAGAGGTGAGTGGTCTCCACTTTGTTGTTTCCAGGTGGCACAGCTGGAACATCTCTGGGTCTAGTTCTCTCACTGCAGCTGAGAAACATTATTTTTTGATTCTAGGAAAGAAGAATCAGAAAAGAAACCAAGGAACCAAGTCTGGCCCCATAAAAAATGCCTTTAATTTACTGAAACGAAACACTGCAGCTAGCTGCAGCCAACTGAAATTTCACTCTAAAGAGAACAAATAGGAGCAGCAGCACCAGCTCCTGTGTATGGTGCTTTTCAATATCTCCCCGCCACAGTCCAATAAGAACTCCCAGGTAATCTTCCCATCTTCTGAACAACAGCACCTGCCTTTTGCTGTAATCCACCATCTGCAGCTCAGGACCTCTCTTTTTCTTTACCAAATTTTCAGCTTTATTGCAAGACATACTAATTGCTCCCTGAGGTCAGAACTACTGATACACTTTGATTATTTAAAGGTGTGTAAGACGGATGAGTGAACCTCTAACGGAAATGTTCAACATTAAGGGTTTACAGTTAAATTTAGTGACTGCAGTAGATGAGAGCCTGACAGCTTTATAGACTCACGTGCTCTAGTAACACTCTGCATCTAGGAGGGGCAGCATCTAGGACTGTCACTGTTTATTATGATGATTAATGACTTGGAAACAGGTTGAACTTTGAGATGTCAACAATCGCAGCTAAAGCATTACTTGGATTGTAAAGTCTGGAAATGGTCCCCTCCAGACAGTGGAGGTGATAAGATCTCCAGAGGGTTTAAAAAAAAAAAAAAAAAAAAAAGGAGGCAGATAATGGCAAAGGAGAAATGCATTAACAAATGTAAGTAATTCAGCTTTTAATAAGCATGTGGAATTATTCATACACTGGCTAGGTTCTCAATTAATTGTAAACACTTGGCCATCTGTGAAAAACCTCTGCTTACTTCACAGTGCTGATTCAAAAGGCATACGGATTGTTGGGAGATCTGAAGAATGCATTTGAAAATAACATTCAGGGTATTATATGAATAAAAACTTTGCATTCAGCTGCTATGATGATGATCCCAATTTAAAAAGAGTAGTAGAAAAAGAAAATTATTAACAGCATGTGAGTGGAGGTGAGATAGCCAGGGAATTCTTGGGGAAGAAAAGATCAGTAAAAGAGTATAGGCATATCATAAGCCATGAACAATAATAGAGAACAAAAAATTAGGCCTGATAGTTTCCCGTTTCTGTACCACAAGTGGAGATGGAGGAGGACAACCAGTGAATCAAATTACGAGTTAACAACCTGACGTTGTTGAGAGGCGGGATGCATTACACAAACACAACTGGGCAAAGGAACTCAGCCACCAGTGTCCAAGGGTTAGAATAAAGAAACAACAAGTCTGAAAGAAAAAGAGGTTCCCGGTTGCAGTAAGCCCTCATAATAACATACAGTTATTATGAAGTCAACTGCTGAAATATGGTGGTCACATTCCCCACAACATCAACACCAGCATTAGACAGCAGAGTATTGGTGTCTATGTCTTTTTATTGGTTCTGATGGAAAATGACTGGCCTACTCATGGCAAGAAAGGGCAAAGCTATAAGTGAAAACTGTATTTTTTAATGTCACTCTGGAAAGGTATGTAAGTGTAGCAAAGCACAGGGCTTATACTGCCCTGGGATGCTGCCTGGCACATTAAGGAAGGCAAAGCCTGCACATGTCTCCACCTGCTGCTGCTGGACGTTGCGCTCTGTGGGAGAGCTGGTGTCTCAGTGGAAATGGTCTCCTGCCTTCTTCATCCCCTCTCCCACAGCTCACCAGAAGATATATAGCCAAAGATAATCAAATCGCCTCTTACTGTGCCATGAGACTTTTGCTTTTGTGGCATAGTTGATTAAAGGGAGGGAAAAAAAAAAATAGTCCAATATTGATAACACAAAGACAGCCAGGACCCACACCACCTGTTTTCCCCTGGTGCCTTTGTGTAGTGCTCGACTGGGTAGACTTTGGCAGCAGAAATGCACATTCCTTGACACAGCAGGTGGTTTTAGCCACAGCCTTCAACTTCGTTTAGCTGTTATCACAGAAAATCAGATGCGCTATGACTTTGTGCATGTGATATTACAGCAGTTCACCTTAATTAGACACAGAAGCTAACTCTGGACTCCCTGTTGTCCTTCTGGATAGCAAGATCAGCCAAAAGTCTTGTGTCCATGCTACATACTTGAGATTTTATTCTACCAGTTTGTGCAGTGTGGGCATGAAGCCACAGTGCATGCGAACTGACTGCATGCTGACTGGCTTGTTAGAAGTCTCACAAATAAGTGATAATGACAAAACTGTGATGGGCTTTTTCTTGTGCTTGACACAAGCTCATTACTTTAAAGAACTGGACCTACTTACGCATTCTGTCCACTCTGAAGAAGAGCTTTCACTTCTCCAACATCTTTCTTAAGCATGTACTCATGAACGGTGATTATGCCATATCTCATCTTGCTCATTCAATAAAATCCCAGAATCTTTTTCAAGAACTATGGTTTTTACTCCTTTCAACCATCTCATGGTTCTTGTCTGGTTTATAAGCCTCCACCTTGAAGTCTGAGCTTTGGAACTGGCCAATCTATTCCAGGTAGTGGCATCAGTGACACCTTCTAAATCCATACAATTTACCCTGGTCAGGATTACCTTGTGTGTGCAACCCTTGTTCATATGTTTTTAATGTCTAATATCATTCATATCACTGTTTATCTGAGACTGAGGTCCTATGGAAGGATCTGGAGTTATTCAGTTTGCTCCATTTATTCCTTTTAAAGTTACCAGGATTTCTCAATTATTCTAAGCTTGTTAAAAATTTCTGTGATCAGTGTTCACACAACTCTTTCGAAAAATTCTTGCATATGAGAGTTCTGTGTTTTGTAAATTGCTCCTATTGAATCCCTGCTGTTTAACAAAAGCCTAATTTACTCCAGGATAGAACGTGTTTTGTAATTGTATGACATAATTACACTATTTGCCATGTTTTCTTACTGCAGATAAGTGTACTTCTATGTTCTATCTTGTATCTATGATTATTGACAACTCTATCATTTCTGTTAATTCTTAGAATTTTCTTTGTTTGGACTCTACTTTATGGACTTACAATTAACTCAGACTTTCCTGCAATAAGCTGCTTCTCCTTTTGTCTTCCTTCTCAGTGTTCCTCCATTCCTTGCTTCTGATTCATATCAGACAAAATATGAGAAAGGTCTTATATTGTGAATATGCCTATAACATACACACTGGAGAACAAATATTTCTTATTTATATATAGATATGTACATATGTATACACACACAGAGCCACATAAATAATGTTTATATATATATTATTTTATTTGCATATTTTTCCACTTTATCTCTTAACAATTTTTTTTCTGCCATTGTTGTTTTCACTTAAGTAGAGAGATTAGAGATTTTGGTGTTGATTTTAAGTTCACAGTCATGTTCACATAGTTCTGTCAAATTAAGTTTTCCAAATGATTCATTTCCTCTGCTTTGGTTTCAATTTCAAGAATACTATTCATAATCAATAATATTCTTATTTCTCATTCTGTTGGCGCACAGCCAATGTAAAAAGCCATGATTACATCTGTACTGTGTGATCACATCCACATGACTACAGAGATCGCAGCTAGGGCCTTTCTGTGATCCCACTACATGTTATTCCAGAGTTTCTGGCTCTGTGATCCAAACCCAAATTATCTGTCAAGATGAAGGACTTGGGGGTGTTGGTTGATGAGAAGTTGGATATGAGCCGGCAATGTGCGCTTGCAGCCCAGATAGAAAGCCAACTGTCTCCTGGGCTGCATCAAAAGTGGGGTGGCCAGCAGGTCGAGGGAGGGGATTCTGCCCCTCTGCTCCGCTCTGGTGAGACCCCACCTGCAGTGCTGCCTCTGCTCTGGGGCCTCAGCATGGGAGAGACATGGAGCTGTTGGAGCAGGGCCAGAGGAGAGCCACGAATATGATCAGAGGGCTGGAGCACCTCTGCTGTGAAGACAGGCTGAGAGAGTTGGGGTTGTCCAGCCTGGGGAAGAGAAGGTCTCTGGGGACACCTTACAGCAGCCTTTCAGTACTGAAAGGGACCTATAAGAAAGCTGGAGAGGGACTTTTGATAAGGTCATGTATTGATAGGAAAAGGGGTAACGGCTTTAAACTGAAAGAGGGTAAATTTAGATTAGCTATAAGGAAGAAATTCTTCACTGTGAGGGCGGTGAGGCACTGGAACAACTTCCAGAGAAGTTGTGGCTGCCCCATCCCTGGAAGTGTTCAAGACCAGGTTGGACGGGGCTTTGAGCAACCTGGTCTAGCAGAAGGTGTCCCTGCCCATGGCAGGGGAGTTCTAACTAGATGATCTTCAAGATCCTGTCCAAACCAAACAAATCTCTGATTCTATACATAGTTGTATACAAAGTAATACAAATTAATACGAAGTTCTTTGCTCTGGATGAACATACCTGACTTAAGACATGAACATGCATAGTACTGGCAGTGTCATTCAGAACAAAAGCCCTTGTGATAATACTTTATTCCCTCATGACTCTACATTATTAGTAGATTTGCAAGATGGTATGCATCCTGTTCTACAGTCTGTTTTTTATGATCAGAAGTAAACACCAGTTACAGCTCCAAGTCTTGGAATAGTTGATACCTAGGGATCCAAGACACTGTTTCCCAGAGACCAGTAACTTTTGACCCTGTCAAACTTCTGTCCTTCAGCCCATTTAATTCATCTGAAATTGCATCTACCCAATAGCTTTATCATGCTGGTGATACAAATGTTCCCACCATGTCTCAGTAATACCTACTAGGTGAAATGTATGCCCTTTAATGAGCAATTCTGATTCCTTTTGTTCATTAATCAGGTCCCTGATATTGCTCTATAGGCAATTAGAGATTTTTTTTTTCTCCTTATCTGCTTTGATGTCTTGATTGATTTTGTTCATGAACCTTATTTTGGCACTCAGTTTCTCTTTTCATCTTTTCCCTTTTCTATTAAATACCTTCAGATTTGTTTAGCCAGACTGTCCTCTCAGAGGCAAGTTTCCATTACATTGACATAGATTCCAGCCAAATCATATAACCCCTTTACTTTGTGGAAGGCTAACCAAATGCATTAGCAGAAAAGAGACCATCAGTCTTCCAAAAATCACCTAGGCAAACAACAAGCAGTCAACCAAAAAAAACCCAGTCTCTCTCTCTTCAAGGGATAGTGAAAGACAAATGAATTCCAAGAAGACCACCTGTCTGCGCTCTTCCTTCAGCCCATTTCTGAGTTTCTCTAAAACCATCTATAAACCATGGAGATGCTGTAGTGCAGCATTATTAGGCCACCATCTTCAGTGTATCCTTATTACTGGTTTCACAAGCCTATTGAATATCAAAGTACAGAACAGGCTACACTATAATGTAGAGGTACCTGGCCAGCCTTAACGAACTCACTTGGCATTACAGTCTGTAATGGCCATAGCCCTAGAAGTGTAATTTACTGGAGAAGGAGGAGACAGTTATCTTGCGCTGACTTCTTTGCTACTTCCTTTCCTGCTGCCAAGACTCAAGCAAGCCTGAACTTTTTATTTCCCCCCTCCCCTTCTTTTTTTGTATCAGTTCTGAAAACTGGTTCTGATACTGCAATACCTCACTGCAGACCTGCCAGTAGCTGTACTTAGAGAGTGGCAACTTGCGTCTCTGCCTCAGGGAGATAGCACACCATCTGCTGTCTCCTTGTCCTTTACAGGATGTTCTCTCAATTCCGTTTAGGGGAGAAGGCAACACACCAAACTACATTCTGATCTGCAAACTTGTTTTAAGCTTTACATCCTTGAACCAGAAATGAATCCAAAATATTATTTGAAATCTTTGTTTTAATGAAACACTGTCAAATTGACTATTCTTTCTTGAATCCTGGTTGATTTTTGGAAAGTCTGTTGAACTTTACCTGAAACTTAAAACAAACAAACAAACAAAAAATGCGCCCACACACACCCTCTCCCCCCCCACAAAAAAAACCCAAAAAAACCAAACCACAAGCAAAAAAACAACCAAACAAAAAAACACAACGAAAAACCCAAACCATAAAACTTCTGTCACAGCCAAGTTCAAAACAGGCCAGACTGTTTCGGACCAGACATCTTGTTTGGATAGTTGGTGATTTTCTTTATGAGTGTGGTTAGTTTTCCCATAGGTCAGAATTGTGCAGATGTATTTTACTTTCCTATTTCTTTACAGTAGCTTTCTTTTCTGTTTGGCCAGCTGGCACTCTACAATATCAGCTGCAGCTATCATGTCAATTAACTAATGACCTAATGCATGAAATTCTTCAGCTTTCCTCTTTGTTGACCAGAGTACAACCATTCTTCTCTAACTCTCTGTCCTCATCCTGGTTTTCTCATTTCCATTGGCTATAAGTCACAGACCTTTTTCTGTCATTCCTTGGTGGCCAACTCTTTCTCCTTGGAAACTTTGTCTGATATTAAACTGTATCATCTCATCTCTGCTTCTTATTCTAATTTATCACTCTTCTAGAACAGCCATAATTTTGCATTTTATATACAGGAAGTTTCTCCTGGCTTGTGCTAAGATAAAAAAGAACTGTTCATCCAATATCAGAAATAACCACTGTCATTTATGATTTCTGAACTCCCTAGTGAATCCAGCTGCAAATCACATTTTTAAAGGAAATATTTGAAAAGATATAATAATCTGCATACTTTTGCATATTAACCAAGGACTTACATGGTCTTATGAAGAATCTCCTCCTTTGGTAGTTCTCGTTTTAGAATTCATCAGGTGCAATATATAAAATTAGCCAAAGGCCACTTTTAGAGGAAAAAACACTGGGTTAGATAATATCACTGAATTGTAATGTAAGGAACTTTCTAAGCTCTGTGTGAAATTCCATAATCTTGACAAGTCATTATACCCGAAAATATTTTGAAAGGGGTTCCAAATGAGTTGAATAACAAGCCTGTATTATAACTGATATTTTTTCAGTCTCCCTGCCTACAGCAGTAACAAGTAATGGGAACTATGGAAAACATTTTAATGATATAGACAGCTGGATAGAAGTCATCAGCTAATTTCATGTTGTCATAAATGTTTTTACATGATTTCCAGTTTACATAAGTTTATTATTCTATTATAACTTGGAATTAATAATCAGATGAAAGAGAAAAGATGACTTAATAAGTATATATTGATGGGATAAGAATAAATCCTTGAAGACAAGAAAAAAACATAGTAAAGATATTTATGAAGGAATGTAACATAGTTAAGCATTCAAATCAATAGAACTACAGGAAGAGTAAGGTGAGGTAAGTAAACAGCAGCCAGGATTTAAACTCCCTGTTGCACCTCTTTGTATTGCAAAAGCATGATAGCACTGATGTGGAACAGGACTGCCCAGGCTTACTAGCTCTGAGGATCCACCACTCATAAAATTTTAATAACCTTTATAACATGCAGCTTTTCAGAGATAAAGAGCCTGGCTGTAAAATTACAGACAGTCTTTGTGGAGTAAGGCTAAAAATGCAGAAGAGCATCTGGAATAAGATGAGCTAGAAGAAAATATTAATGCACTCCAAAATTAATCAGAAGGCGTTGTAAAAATCTTGGCTTTCGATATATCTTAATTGAGGGAGGGGAGGTTGCTCGTGACACTCATCTTCACAAACCTGATTCCTGCCAGGTCCCCGTTTGAAGTACAAAGGTGTAGCTATTAAAGCCATAGTCCTATTCTAGTATTCTAAAACAGCCTCTGCTTCAATTATTTATATGTATTCCATATAAATTGTACTTGAAGGACTTGTGCTCTTGAAAACAGAAGCTCTTTAGGATAATTTCTTAGCCTTGCCCTTCATGATATATGTATATTCATAGTTCTTTAGGGTAATATTTTCGCCTTATCCTTTGTGATATATGCATCTGCATAGCTTTAATTCGGAAGTAAAAGATTAGAAAAACCGTTGTAGCAGTGGGGACTGTGATGAGGAAGTGGTGGTTTTGTTTGAGAGAGAGGGAGAGAGAGAGAGGCCCCTCAACAGTGTGGAGGTAATACAGGAGGAAATATTGAAAGAGAAAACAGAGAACCGGAAGAATGGAAGTTAGGACGCAGGGACACTGGTGAGGAAATTGGGAAGGACAAATCAGCTAGTAAAGCACAGATCTTCACCAAAGATGCAGGTGGTAGCAGTCAATGCCAGGGGAGAACCTGGTCCCACCAAGAACATGCCTGCCAGCAGAGAAGCTGGAAGGGAAAGGAGGAAGGAAACTGCTGTCTGAGAGGACGACACTTGCCGGAGGCTCATGATTGAATGAAAAGTCTGTTGGCAGACAGCAAGTCTGTGTCGGTGCTAGAAAACGTCAGCCAAGATGTAAACTCTTGAGTCTGGTATCATTTCATTGCCTTCCTAAGAGGGCCTGCCCCTGTCTTTCTGTCCTGCAGCTTTTGGTATCCTGAAACTATATGTACTGCTCTCCATATAAAGACATTACATAAAAAACTGTTCAGTCTCCTACAGCATGCCAGGTGGCATGGAAGGCAGAACAGTTGCACAAAATACCCTTTTTAAATCAGGCAGCATTTAAATCGCGCTGTTCGTTGAGTGTGGCCCCGTTCCCACTGAAGTCAGTGGGTGCTATTGAGCAAAGGTACCATGATGAGATTAGGCCTTATGCTTTTGAGGCACTGCCCCATTATAGTCCACACCTCAAATAGCATCTTTCTTCTAACAAACAAGTAGGGATGGATGGGAGCAAGCTGCTTCCCTGGCTGTTTCCTGCAGCACTATTTTATACCCGCCGTCTGCCCACCCATCTG
>KL269822.1:1204-11481 GCA_000699545.1 Podiceps cristatus | reverse complement strand
GGGGTGCTCTGTCCTCTGCCCGGGTGTCCTGACCCTCTTCTTTTCAAGTTTTCCGTGCAGACAAGCAGGCAAGGATGGGTCTAGATCTCCCACCGTCCCAGCCAGCGATGGCGGGGAAGATGTCCTATGGATGCCCGGTCCCAGCACATCTCATCCTGCCCTGGGCACCTCCTCTGGGCCTGGGCAGGAGAGGGCACAGAGCTGGGGTGGTGGCAGCACATGTGTCACCCCAGCACATGGCTCCCCAAGGGGCAACAGCCTCGTTGCTAGGGAGGGCGAGCAGCTGAGGCTGGGCTAATCTCCTTAGTGGCCTGAGCGCCCTCACGAGAGGGAATTTTTTTCAAGAGGAAAGGGAGATTAGAGGGCAGGGTGGCATTAGCAACCCAGGACGCTCATTGGAGAGGAGCAAGGGGACAACTGAGCCAAGCAGAGGTGGAGAAAGCCCTGAGGGGGAGATGAGTGGAGGAGCTTGAGAGGCCTCAGTCGGCAGCAAATAACCCAACAGCTGGAATCTCTGAGGAAGTGAAAGGCTTTAGACAACATGCCCCAAAATCCTGGCAGAGCCGTCCCCTCCCCCTCATCCCCCGGAGGAAGGTGTTGCCAGGCAGTTTGGGTCCTAATCCATTACCTCCCATCCAAAGGGGGGAGGTGGTTGCCTTTCCACCCCGTCACTCCTGTGACATTCCCTTGAAGCATATACAGAGGGAAGAGAAAACCACTGGACTTCACCCCATATCCGTGAGACATGGAGGAACGCGACATGGAACATTTAATGTCCCTTTCCATGATACAAGAGGCAAAGATACTGTTTTCTGTAGCAGGGCAGGGTGCAAGGCTGTTGCTTAGAAAGCCACCATGAAGGAGTCCAGGTGCTGGGCTCTGTTCCCTGCGGATGTCACAGGATCCCTGGTTTCTTCGCAGGTGGCCAATGGGGCCAGAGTGGTGTGTGTTTTACGGGAAGCCTTGCAGTCTGGCAGCCTGTCCCACCGGAGCAGGGCAGCGTGGCAGCTTAGGTGCTGCTCGCCCAGCTGTGCCCCCTCCGCGTTGCTTCCCCCAGGGAGCTCCAGGGATGGAAAGGGAGGAAAAAAAAAAATGGTGCCACTGTTACTGCTTGGTGTTTGTTCCTTCCTCTCAGCTGCCAAGGAAACCATGGCACAGTTTGCATACCCAGCTGGTATTGCTGCAGCTGCTGACGTGTTAACGTCCTTTTAATCCATTTCCAAAATAGCATCTCCCCCCCTCCATTAGTGCTGGCTTACAGAGCACCTTTCACTGTACGCTCCCACCTGCCATCGTCTGTGCTCCTGTCCAGCAATGTGGACCAGGACGCCAGATTTTTTCTGCCAGAAAAACTCAGAGAGATGGAGCGGGTTGAGGTAGTAGTGGGGTATATGGAGGTACCCCCAGGAGCCAGAAGCTACAGGAAAAGATGGAGAGAAGGAGTTTGTGCCATGCGAGGGGCAGAAGGAAGAGTGAAGCGGGGAGTTTGGAAAAGGAGACAGCTTGGAAGCAGGTTCAGAAATGCCTTGGTTTGAGGAGAACAGCGTGAAGGAAATGTTACAGCAGCATATTTGCTGCTGAAAGCGTTCCCTGTATGGGAGATTCTGGGTACAGGGGATGTGATGGGCTCAGGGTGGCAAAGAAGGCAGAGGGAAACAGGACCCAAAGTGGGAGTGAGGACACGTGGTGCTAGATCTGTGCCACAGAAGTGGCTGCAAGCTGGTGACCAGACCAGTAGAACTGAGGAGGAAGATCTCAGCCAAGCATTTGGAAAAAGAAAACCAGAGTAGAGATGTAGGAGAAACAAAGCTACAACTTTTCTGCCTCAGAGAGGGGGAGGAGGGTCAGGATAAGCATGGGGAGAAATCTGCAGCTCATTTTCAGCAGTGGGATGTTTGCTTATCTTTTACATACAGGAAGGGGCAAGGATTTGAAATAAGGGGGTGTTCGGTCTTTCGGCCTCAGCAGGGTCCAAGGCACTGGTGAGCATGGTTAGCGTAGTCTTGCTGCCCTGTTGGACCCTGATCAGTTTGCCGTGTCTTGGTGCTGTTGGACGTGCAGGGGGCCCATGGTCCTCCGCTGGCAACAGGCCCGTGGTGCTGCAAAACCCTTAGGTGTGTCTGACCACGGCATGGCGTGTGCTCCCGTACGCCACCGTGGCTCCCGGTGACAGCGTGTCCCACTGACATCTCCCCGGCTTGGTTCGCCCTTCCTCAGAGGAGCGCTGCGTGATCACAGGAAGCTCTTCTGCTGTAATCGAAACCCCGGGGGGATGCCCACCACCTTCGCAGCCATTTCAGACCCAGCTTCCCTTGGAGGGGGAGGATTTCCCTTTCCACACCTGCAAAAACAAGGGGCCCTGACTCACTGCCTACAGGGTGCAAGGGCCAGGAGGGCTCCCCTTACACCATGCTCATGGGGGGAGGAGTGGGGGGTGTATCAGGCACAGGAGCCTGAACTCTGCCTGTCACCATGGGATTTCCTTCCCCTCCCCGCTGGGTTTTCCCCTTTTTTGCTCTTTTCAGAAGGCGATTTCAGTACGGAGCAGTATCTGTGGTCCTGTCACGGTTTAACCCTGGGGGGGACAGCTAAACACCACTAGCCACTAAATGGCTGCACACCTGCCTGCGGCTGGGGAGAGGCAAGTGAATTCTGTATTTTGCTTTGCTTGTGGACTCGGCTGTTGCTTTACCTAGTAAACCACCTTTATCTCAACCCTGACCCTTCCAATTCAGCCCCCCATCCCGCTGCGGGGGAGCGAGCGGCCCACACCAGGTCCCAAGCCTGTACTGGCTTTGGCACTGCCGCCTGCTGCTCCGGAGACTGCGTTTGTAAAGGATCCTGCCGGAGCCAGTGCTTTTCTTCCCCGTGAGCCTCCTGCCTGATGCTTTGTGGTCTCCAGGACCTCTCTCAATTGTGCTTCTCCATCACCCCACTAGCAGGTGTCAGGACATTTCTCCATGCCCCATCACGGCTGCCGAGGAAGGCAGGAGCTCAGTGCATGGGCCTTGTCAGCTCTGATTGCCAACTCCCATCCTGCCCAGGCAGCTGTGTCTATTCAGCCTCGAGCAGCTCCATCCCTGGACTGTAAAGGAATGGGAAAAGCCGCCGGGCTTCTGCTTAATAGCTTAAAGGACCTGTTGTAGGGGAGCGGGGTCAGCGAAAGGGGAGTGCTGCAGCCAGCTCCTTGAGAATGGCACATGGACCACGGCCGGGCACGCACACAATAGCTCAGTGTCCTCCTCCAGTCTGGCTCAGCACTTGTCCTACCCTCAGAGCTTCAGCTGGGTGATTCCGAAGTGGTTTGTGGTCAAAGTGACTCAACCGGTGTCCTTTTCTGTCACCTTGACATCACGTATATGCCATCTGCTCCCCACCACCCAGCAAAGCGAAGGCAGAAAATCACTTGTGAATCTATTTTACTGCATCCAGCTCTGTAGCCCTCAGCACAAGGAAGACATGGACCTGCTGGAGTGGGTCCAGAGGAGGCCACAAAAATGATCCGAGGGCTGGAGCATGTCTGCTATGAAGACGGGCAGAGAGGGTTGAGGTTGTTCAGCTTGGAGAAGAGAAGGCTCCAGGGAAATCCTATTGCGTCCTTTCAGTATTTAAAGGGGGCTTATAAGAAAGAAGGGGAAAAAACCTTTTTAGCAGGGCCTGCTATGATAGGACAAGGGGGAGTGGTTTTAAACTAAAATAGGAGATTTAGACTAGAAGTAAGGAAGACATTTTTTTTCAATGAGAGTGGTGAGGCACTGGCATGGGTTGCCCAGAGAGGTGGTAGAAGCCCCATCCCTGGACACATCCAAGGTCAGGCTGGACAGGGCTGTGAGCAACCTGGTCTGGCTGAAGATGTCCCTGCTCATGGCAGGGGGGTGGACTAGATGGGCTGTAAAGGTCCCTTCCAACCCCGAATATTCTATGATTTTATGATTCCATCCCTCCCACCCCAGGCTTGTTCCTGGCCTGGGTCTCCAAAGGAAAGAGAGCAAGGGTTGAGCCAGGCTGGGTGCGAGGGGACTCTTCTTCCTCAGACAGGATATCAGGAAATATTTCTTCCCCCAAAGGACTGTCAGGCCCTGGCACAGGCTGCCCAGGGCAGTGGTGGAGTCACCGTCCCTGGAGGGATTTAAAAGATGTGTAGATGTGGTGCTTGGGGACATGGGTTAGTGGTGGGGTTGGCAGTGCTGGGTAAGCGGTTGAGCTCGATGATCTTAAAGGTCTATTCCAGCCTAAAAGATTCTGTAATCCTAGGATGAAGCTGTGATGCACAGAGCAGACACATTACCCCTTGCTCTATTGCTCAGGCTGCTATCTGGTTTGTGAGAGGAAGATGCTCGTCTTTAACCCAGGTGATGCTAACCACAAACCGGGCTAGGGAGCAGCCTTTGCAGGTGGGTACAGTCACCCCAGGGCAAAAATCTGTGTTGTGGGCAGAAGGCAATGATTTCCAAGTCTTCCTGAAATGTTTTGCCAGTCCTGCAAAGCCTGCAAAGCAATCTCAAATTGGATCTGCCGGGGATAACCAAAAATAGTGTCTTTGGCCATGGGTTTCCAGCCCTGTGAGCCCTTGGTCAAGCCATAAATACTCATTGCTCAAAGCACTATTAATGTTTGATAGCTCCCATGTTTTCCTGTTGTCCTGCCGCTGATGATGATGGCACAAAAAGCCATCTGATAAAGACCACCTGGATTTCCCAAGGGGTCTGTTGCAGTGAAGCTAAGCTGCTGTGGCATGAGAGGGGAGGTCCCTACGTGACTGCTGGCCTGTTATTTAACAGGCTAAGAGGCAGGAAACAAAATTAATCAGGAAGACTGTGAATGGTAGGAATATTTCTGACAACATTTCAGTAGGAAAAAAACCAAAAGGCTAACTGAAGGGCTGCAGAAGGACCTCACGTGGGTGCTCAGGGGCTTGTAGCATTGCAAAGGGCCTGTCTTGCCCTGTGTGCCTTTCCCTTTTAACTCAGCAAGGAGGGGCCTGCTCCCAGCCGATTGCAGCCGCTTGGAGAGAAACACGGGGTTTATGGGGTGTCCATGGTAATGTCAGACCAGTGCCCTCCAGTACTTAAACCCCCAAATCCCCATCTGAGCTCTAGGAATCCCTGGAAAAGGAAGGAGAGGAAGGAAAAGCAACCACAGCAGTGGCTTTATTTTTGTTGTTGTTTGAAGTGTATTGTGCTGCCTGCAGCTCTGGTTCCCCTGCCTGAGGAGGGGCAGCAGGAGCTAGAGAAGGAGCAAAGGGAGGCAGCGAGGGTGACTGGGTTGACCTGGGGCTGTTCAATCCAGAAAAGGGGCATGAAGGAGACATGTGAAAGGAGAAACGGGAGATGTTTGTGTCTACTCTGCAAGAGCTTGAATGAAGCTGGGAGGGTCAGGCTTAAATGCCAAGCTGCAGTTTTACAGCTCTCTTCTTCACAGGACGTTGCAGATGCTTGCGATTTACATGGGTTAAAAAAAGCAACCGAATACATTTATGGAAGAAAAAGGTGGGAGGCTGTGAGAAAATTCACTGGTTGAGAAAGAAGAGAGTGTCAGTGGGGGCGTGAGAGGATTTGGGACCTGTGAAGAGCAGGGGCGGGGGGAGCAGTCTGCTGGGCTCAGGCTGTGTGTTGGGAAGGGGGTTGGCCAAGGGGAGAGCTGGGCTGCAAGGGGCTTGGGAGAGGGGTTGGGGGACGTGGGAGAGCCTGGTGGGAGAAGGGGCTGCTGGATCAGAGTGGGGCTGTTGGGGAGAGGAGGCTTTGCCGTGGGATGAAGAAGACAAGAAGTGCATTGAGGACAGGTTCCTGCTTGCTTTCAGCTCTCTCTGGCTCTGCTACAGTCCAGCTGGCAGCTGGGGGGGCAACTCTCACCCCCCTGCTCCTTTCTGCGGTCGCCCTGAGGGGATCGGCGCACAAAGCCTGGCAGCTCTGAATGCTCCCTGTGTTATCTGCACAACCCGAATGCTTCGTCCCCACTGGCTCTGGATGGAGGTGGGAGAGCAGCTCTTGGGCAGCTATCGTACAACCCAACAGTGACAACCTGAGACCACCCTGAGGGGCTGCCCCATCAGCAGCACCCACACAGGGTCCAGCACTGAAAAACACCCAACCCTGCACGGGACATCTTGCTAGCAGACCTGGAAGGGGGAGATGGTCGTTGTCTGGCTTTGGAGGCTGTTGGTCTCTTCTCAGCCAGGCTCCGTGTGTGATCTGTGTGCGTCAGACCTGCTGTGCACAGGGCAGAAGCGTTGTCCTGTCCATCTCCTGTGCACAGCCCACATTTCTCTTGCTTTTCTGTCTCGGGGGGTGGAGGACAGACCCATAGGTGATGTCTCCTGCCCGCTGCGCTGCTGGTGAAGGGACTCAGCGTGGGGCTGCAGCGGGGGAGTAGGGCAGGGAGAGGCAGTTGCAACAAGGAGAGGTGAGGGGTAGTTTCAGAGGGGCTTCAGGGCATGGAGATGGTGAGAGAGGGGTGCTGGGATTGCGATAGTTATTTACAGTCTCTGAAAAGCTTTTAAGTCCTGTACAGGAGCCCATATCTTGTCTCCTCTGCACAGTTCATGTGCCTGCCCTTGGTATTTCAGGAGTTGGGGTAGCAGTATGAAAGGTTTTCAGTCCTGAAAGAGTTAAATTTTCATGCCTGCAGCATCTGAGCAGTAAGTCAGCTGCTGCTTTGTATTCCTGAGCAGGTCCCCTCCCTTCTCCCATCCCCTCCCCATCGTAAAAAATACATTTTCTGAGGCACAGAAGGCAGGAGCTTGTGCAGGCAGTGCCGCAGGGCTGTGCCGCAGGCGGTGCTCTGCCGGCCATGCTTGCCCCATGCCCTCTTCCACTGAGTGCCCCGGTGCCAGCCGGCACTTGGCTCTCCTCCGGGGCTGCCGGCTGGAGCGTGGTACTGTGAACTGCATGAGCTTGGGCTTGAAGTTGTAAAGGCTTCTTAAATGTCGGCACTGTCTGGGCCCCATTATTTGGGATGCCAGCACCTGGCTGCATTGGGGAGACAATGCCAGGCTTAAATGGATCAGGCTGAAGCGGGGGGGGTTTGGGGGGTAGTCCCCCCGGCACAGCCCCACGAGAGCCTGGTGGGCAGTATCCTCCATTACACTGTGTCCTCTCCCAGGGGGTGCACAGGGGTTTGTGTCCTAAAGTGGGGGTCCTGTCTGGGGCATGGTGTTGCCCAGGAGCACCCCCTGCTCTCTGGCATTAGGGTGAAGATGGGCGGAGGCCCAAACCCTTAACATGGTGTGTTTTGCAGCCCTGGAGCCTGTGGTGGGAATTTCGCTGTTCCCTGGTGTCTGGATGTCGGGCAGTTCCTCCAGCCCACCGGTTGTTGCACCCAAGGAAGGTGGTCTGTACCAGGGCTGGCCTGGAGGTGCTGCTCCCTGTGTCTTTAACACCACCTTGCTTTCAGAACCGAGCAAGAGCCACAAAGCCCGAGAGACGACAAGAGGGGTAAGTTATTTTTCTTCTTGCTCTGGGGGCTGTTTGTGCCAGTTTTTGTGGTGTTCTAGCTCTCCTGCCTGATCTTTGGTCTGCCCTGTAGACAACTGAAGGATCAAAGGCATCAGCCAAGGGGAGGGACATCATCTGCAGTTCTCGTGGTGGAGCAGCCTGGGCAGGAAGACAGGGACGGAGGTTAAAGCCATAGCCTTGCCTGCTCATATCTCTGAGGTGGGGTGCCGAAGCAGAGACCCCAGGTCTTGTTTTGCAGGGTGCAGTGGTTACAGTGGGAATGGTTCTGCCCCAGCTTGTGGCTTCCAGGGGTTGAGTTGTTTTCTTGTTCTAATGTAATGTATTTTTAATATTGACGCAATGGAGTGATCCACACCAGCCCAGCACCACCTGGGGCCAGCACACAGCTTGGCTGCCGCCACATCCCTGCCAGAGGAGGCAGCCTGATCCCACCTCAGGTAGGAGCTGGGGGTACCCAGGGGGGTGGAGAAGGAAATGGGACAGCTGGGAATGCTCTCGGTGAGAAGGCAGGTCGGCACCCTCCAATATGGGAGAGCCGGCCAGGATGGGGTGAGCCAGCACGGGAGGTGCAGCAGGGTCTGGGGCCTTGCAGCGTGGCCGGGGTCACCCAGCACAGGGCAGGCTCTTTTCTGCCGGAGCCTGTGCCCACCTGAGTTCTTCTGGGATCACTGGTCCCTCCTGGGGTCACTCTGAGCCTTTGCAGCTTTTAGTTTTAATGTATTTTTATGTTCAGTAATAACATAATTCCATTTTTCATAGCATTTTGAGTGTTCCTGGGGCATGTTATCACAACATGGGTTGGAAGTGCTAATAAAAAGCTGGGAGAGACGAGGAGAGCTTGTGCCCCTGTGCTGGGTCAGCCTGGCAGCCCCATGCAGCACGTGGCATGGCTGCTGGTCCCCACAGCAGCAGCTGCACTCAGCAGGGCTTTTTATGCCAGACACGATGCCTGCTCCCTCCTTCTAACACACTTTGTGTCTATTATCTCGCTCCCATCCCAGGTGCTCAGCTCCAGCACACAAATCCAGTGGTGCATGAACCGGAGAGAACAACAGTGAGCAAGCAGCCGCAGATGGGCCCTTGGGAAGAGGTAGGTACGTGCTTGCGCGCAGAGACTTGTGCTTGGAAGAGGAAAAACGCTGATTGTTGGAGGGGAGAGGATTTGCTCCAGTTCAGTCTCGGGCAGGATGGTGTTGGCTGTGGTTCAGGGACTCCCAGCACTCAAACCTGAGTGAACCAGGAGCCTATTTGAGGGCTTGACTCCTTCCCCTGGCATCTGCCAGCCCCTTGTCCCCGGCAAGGGTTGAGGGAGCCAAAAAGGCCAGGTAGGCCAATTCGGGCATCAGCCCCTCTGTCTTCTTGACGCCTGGGGCATCGCAGGGCTCCCTGCGGCGCTGGGGGCTGTGTGACTCTCACAGTGGAGTGGTAGTGGGCTCTGCCAGCTGTGCGCCCGGGGAGGAGCTGCCTCTGCACAGCCAAATGCCCCAGGCTGCATTTAGCAGCCCCAGAAAGCTGCAAAATGAAAGAGAAATCAGGATATGTGAGCTGCACCAGGGCCAGCCTGGAGCTTTGCCCAAGAGCTTTTATTTTCTTGTAATGGTTCCCTTAATGTAAAGCCTTTTTTCATGGCTTTGCAGCTGTGAGCAAGTGATGCTCTGGTAGCACTGTGTTACCATAACTGTGTGTACAAAAGAGGGAGAAATAAACATTATTTTGCGTACAGAAATGCAAACCGGACTTTCTTTGCCTCCATATCATAATTTTTCTGGTGCGGAAATAAACCTGCAGCCTGAGCGGGGACCTCATCCAGGCTGGGCTGGGCTGCTGGGGAGCCAGAGGAGGCTGCAAGTCCTCTTCCCTGCACAGAACATCCACCTTGGCAAACCTGCTCTGGTGCCTGAGAGCCCAGACATGGAGTGGGCTCTGGGGCTGGAGGTGTCCCCCCTGCCCGAACATCACCCAGGTGGGTGGGAAGCTGGTGAGGACAGGAGCCACTCTCAGCATCCAAACACTTGCCGTGATGGATATTCCTCAGCGACAGAACAGTAAGCAGAGCCCTGGTCACACCGGATAAGCCGTTCTAGTCCCCGAAGGTGTACGTGCCCATGTGGCAGCAGCTCTGTGAGAGCAGCGTCCCTCCCAGTGACACCACGGAGGGGTCCTCCTGCCCTCGCTCTTGTGTGAGCTGCACCAGCCCAGCTGCTGGCTGAGTTTAGAGGTCGACCCAGCCAGAAATCGTCCAGGCTGCAGCTCCCTGCTGCTCTGCTGGGATGAGGACACTTTCTCCCAGATGGCCACTTCGGAGGGACAAATGCTTTGCCATGTGCTGGTGGCCCTGGCTTGGCACAGGAAGTTTGTCCTTGGGACTGGTTCTGTGTGTGGGGCAGGAGCCGAGGGTGAAAGGCTGCACCCTTCACACATGGACAACAGCCTGGGCTGCGTTCCTCATCCCAGGGACAAGCGCACGCTGTAGCAGCTGTTCTGCTGCTGAAGTCCTTCGGGCAGCTCATGGTAGGTATCCCTAGGGCGTCCGAACCCCGCTGCGGTCAGCCCTGTCCCCTCCTGCCCAGGGGGGAGCTCCCACCCCCTGCCCGCAGCAGGGAGCAGCCCCTGCTCCCCTCCCTGCCGCTGCGGGTTTAGAAAGGTGGTGGTGGGATATCACCAAGGCGGTCCGTGATGTCCCCTGGAGCTGCTCCAGCCCCTCACGCTGCAGTGAGCTGCCACAACTATCTCCCTCCCATCCCCAGCCTTCCTCTGTCCCTCCCCGTCTCCCCACATACACAGGCTGGGGGGGGGCCCCGCCCCCACCCCGGGACGGGGCCC
>JMFS01060343.1:0-16659 GCA_000699545.1 Podiceps cristatus | reverse complement strand
TACCGTTTGGGGTTAAACCACGACACCAGTGAACAATAATCAGAGGTATTAAGCTCTACAGTTAATATTTACAAAAGGTGACATGTTAAGCAACAATCATGAAAGAACTGTGAAAATCAGATTTCAGAGTATTTTTTTTTTCTTTTTAATTTGGCCTCTAACACATGGGCTTGAGGGGCTTATGTCAGATCATATTCAAAAGTCTGAAACTCTCCTAAGATTCAGTACAATGTCATTCCTTTAGCAAGTGAGATAAGTTTGCATGAGCCCTTCTGGGAACAGGGACCAGAAGTTAGATTCCCTTCAGCCTTCTCAGCTGAATGAGCTAGTGACTCCAACTCCTCCTTAGCCATGTTTATTCCATTCTCTCATAGAGGCTATGTCACAGTGAGGAGGAAGACACTGCTCGTGTGTGTAGTCCTAGTCTAGATCATCCTCCAGGATATAATGTTCTCATAAAAGGCAAGAAATACAGTTCTAAACCCTCTTGCACCAAACAGGACATTGAACCTGCATCCCAGGCAATTTGATCTTCAGTGGTCAGGCCAAAAAAACCCTCATTTATTTTCATAGAAATGGCTGTTTTGTACAGAGCCTGGTGATGCTGACAGTAATTTTGTCAGTCTGCTAAATCAGGATCTTCAGCATTGTTCCACTTTGTGACTCTGCCAGAGGACTAGTCAAATTCTTGCTGACAGTGTCAATTCAAGTCATGTTTTGAAGGTAAGAGTGTTAAGAATTTTAATCTTGGTATTATGCCTAAAGGTAGATGGGTTACATCTTTTTTGTCTCTATTTGTGTTGATTGTAGATGTTATGCATTTGTATAAGCAATGCCATTTCTGGAATAGCTGGGCTTTCTTCTGTCTTAGGCAAAATACTTTCTCTTTACAGGGCAGAAAAAAATAAAATGTATTAAACACTTCATGAGTGTTAAGAATTTTAATCTTGGTATTATGCCTAAAGGTAGATGGGTTACATCTTTTTTGTCTCTATTTGTGTTGATTGTAGATGTTATGCATTTGTATAAGCAATGCCATTTCTGGAATAGCTGGGCTTTCTTCTGTCTTAGGCAAAATACTTTCTCTTTACAGGGCAGAAAAAAATAAAATGTATTAAACACTTCATACAGCTCACGGTAGGCCAGCTATTAAAGTCTGCAAAGCGACTCATGAATTCATAATAAAGACTTCAGACATTTTATGCAGGAAATTCTAAAGACATGAAAAGTACTTAAGCAATAAAATGAAATTTAAGGGACAATTAACTGATCTTGACTATGTATAACCTTTGGGATAATTATAATTTCACTGGGGTTTTTCAGCTGTATAAGTAAATAATAATAGAGTATTCCCTTAAGTTTAATCTACATTCAACCACTATAGTTTAAATGCTAATAGATATTTAATTTCTGTTACTCTGTACATGGATCTTAATGTTATTAGAACTTAAATATTTGAAGATGTTCTATGGGTTAGGAAAAAACCCCATAGGCAGTTATTTTATGGTTTTTCAGATTTTTTTTTTGTATTTGTCTAAAGATCAAGATGACTGACACAGCTGCTTTTTTTTTTTTTTTTTTTTTTTTTTTTTTTGTCATTCAAATGATTCAGGCTGTAGAAGAAAAATGTTTCATATAAGCTCATTGAGTGACTTCCTGGGTAGTGTAAGCCATGTGTTACTGCCAACGTGTAAAGCCATGTGTTACCAAGTAGTGTAAGCCAGCAGTTACTGCACTGTATCTTTATAGCTGGAAATCCATTTTCACTCTTGCATTAATAAGATACAAAATGAAAACAACCTTCCTGTAGGTAAACTATGTTAGGTGATGTTTATGTTTAATTATTCTTTAATAATTCTACTGTTAGGTCCTAGATAAGTAAGTCTGTAATACCCTCGGCTAAAATTTAATGGATGATAACATTTAAGGCACTCTACAGAGGATTTTCAAGATATGCCTAAGAACTAGTGTTAGTGATTCAGCAAGACACTTAACTTTCTGCTTAACTCTGTGAGTAATTTTTTATTAAACATTATTTAGTATCACAGTGTCAGTACTATATCAGTACGATTTCAAAAAAATTATTCAATTATTCTAGTAATGTTTTGCTGAATTTAGAACAAATTATTTGAATGTTAACACTAAGAATAACTAAGAATAATGCTCTTGTAGGTGGTCAAATGTGGCTTAAAATTAACATATTCCCTTTGTGTGGATGTCCACCCTTTCCTGCCCAAAGGTCAGTGAAACAAATTTGTAGCAGACATTGTGGTTCTGTCTCAATACATATTGAGGAGATTTTATATTTTTCTAGGCTGCTTAGGGGCTATGATCCTCTGAAAGAGGAGGAGGAAAAACCACACCAGCATATTTCCCCTCTTCTCATTCTGAAAGATGGGCATAATGCAAATACAATTAAAACCAAAGCTTTAAGGACCATTTTTCAAATTGTATTGTTTATTAACAGTTAAATACTGCTTAAGTTCTACTATGTAGCAGGACTTAAAAAAGCAGAGACTGCTTCTAGTTAAAGACGTAGAGCAAGTGCCTGAAAGACAGTCTCCAACTCTTACATAAAGAATGAGGCTACAAGTCTTATAATTTAATGCCTTTCTTTCTCAATACACACGGCTGAGTCTGAAGCCACTGGATAAATTGCATAGGAAAATGACCAATATAAATACTTCTAGATCAATAAATAGCAAGCCTACATGCATGGCTGCAATAGCAAGAGGATTGTTTCTACAGAGGTTTTTATAAGCAGAAATTTCTTTTCTTGAACCATGGATTCTACTTAGGTGTATAAACCAACCCCACACCCTCAGGTGACAGGGAAGTATAATAAAAACTGTTCAAAAGCACAGTGCCTTAAGTCTGCAATGCTGGGGATTATAAAAGGAGTTTAAGTAGACTAAAATACTGAAGATGGAAATGCTTAATTAGTAATAAACCAATACATTATTGTTGATAATCACAACTGCAAAAAGGTCCAGTAAGATGCCTTATAACATTTATTTTCCTTTTCTCCTTTGAAAGAGGAACCTATAGGTAGTCAGGGGTAAAATGGGTTTGTCTTATTCCTGGAAGAGTAATCATCTGCTATCATCATTTAAAAGAAATGTAAGGAATTTAAAAAGAAAAGGAGCTGATAACAGGAGTTGGGGTTAGCAGTCTGTCAGGAGTACTAACTAATGGGTGATCACAGGGTGCAGGCCCCAAAACTATACAGTCATGTAATTGGTGTCTATGGCATCTGCAATTCTCTAACATTAGAGTGAGAGGTAACTGGTAAAGGACCATTTTAGCAATCTGGTTGTTCATCAGTACACAAATATGTGGAACATTTATGTAGTACACACAGCTAGCAATTCTTCTATTATTGTTGTTAACATCTGTTATTAAATTTTCCAGTACTTGTTTTGTTAGAACATATCATGGGGTGCTTGAAGCCAGATATGGCCTTTTGATGCACTGAGACTAGTAAGTATTAGAATGGTGGATTTAGCAGCAGTGGCAGAAAAATATTTCTATTCATTACAGGAGAAGTGAAAAGGTGGAAGGGGTTAAAATGGTGAAAGCATTGATGGTACTGTAAATGCACTTTTAAGGTAGTGTTTGGAGCATGTAAAGGCAGGGTAGGAAATAGATAGTTAGCACTCTATGGGCACATGCGTGTTTATGACTTTGTAAAACTCTAATGTGTGACCCTGTATTTTTTCCTGTTGCATGCATTTCTCAAAAAGACCAATTGAACTGCCTTTATAGTTCTATAGTTAAAACATATAGTTTTGATAGTTTTAATACCTAGTTGAAGTATATTAGTTCTGAAAAGCTTCAGAAAAGAATGATCAAAGATACTCAATAGCTTCCACATAAGAAATAATTCAGTAGGACACTTCTCTTAACCTACAAAAAAGAGACAGTTGAATGGGCTTATAACAGAGGACTGTAAAATAATGAGTAGTGTGGAGAAGGTGAATATAAAGGTGAATATAGAATGACTGTTCATCCTTTCTTCCAATACAAGAGCCATGAGACATCAAATGACTCCAACAGGCAGCAGGTTCAGTGGAAATTCCTGCCACAAAACACTGTAGGTACTAGAAGTTCATGTGCATTCAAAGAGTGACTCCATCTAATGGGTCTTTACATGGATTTGCCAAAAGAAAGCTCTTGTTCAGCAAACTAAACTTCTGGTTCATGTCAAGGATGTACTAAAACTTGTAAGAATAGTAAAATTATCCCTGCAAGCATCCTCTTGCATACTTCCATTCTGGGTGGTCATGACTGACCATTTGTGGGGACAGTGTATTTGGCTAGACAGATCTTTAATCTGACACAGGATAGCTTTTTATATGTTTGTTATCTGAATCCCTAGCTGAGTGATGCTTTTTTCACTATTGTCTGTCAGCTTATGGACTCCAGCAGTTAAAGAGGTTTGTAGGAAGTTAGTGTCCTCAGAGATTTTTTTTCTTCTTCTTTTCTAGAACCTGTAACATATAACTGAATGACACTGATCCTTTGTATTTTAGGATCATCCCAGCTGTAACAAAAACGTTAGTGGAGAGACTTGATGTACTATTATTTTGCTTAAAGAATGGTGAGCTTGCCTTTAATAAATAAAATATTATTTAACTACACTATTTGTTTAAACATTAAGAGCCAGGTAACAACCATTCATGTTTATTTTCAAGTTATGTTTATATTTACTTATAACTAGTGTTTTGAGTCAGGAACACCTTTTAACTCTTCCGAAATATGGCCTACAGGAGGTGGTAGTGTGATGTTCTGTCCCACATGTGGAGACAGATGGCACTGGGAGACTCTACCACAAGTGCTTCCAGCCCTTTGGGGAAGGACAGTGCTTGGCAAAGAAAACAATCTGAAAGTTGGGAGGCCATGACAGCTATGGATCTTGGTACAAAGCCTTTTCTGATTTAGGAGCTTGGGCCCACCACTGTACGGGGTCCAAGACTAAGGTGAAAGACACTGCATACGCATCAGACTTGCACCTTACACTGATGGTTACTTTTCCCAGGAAAGATCTTTCTTTTAGCTGAGAACGAAAATAGCACCCTTAGGAAGGGAAGCTTCCTTATCAGAAGTTGTTTGATAACACTGATCAGAAAGAGAAAATAGCAAAAATTCAATGCTTCTCAGCGAGCTATTAGGAAGTTTTTATTATTTGCTTTAGCTACTACATTGAGAAGAAAGCTCTCGCATCAGCTTTTTCATTTAGGTTTAAATCAAATGACTTTCTACTCTCCTTCATTCTTCTTAACCTTGTTGAACTGTAGTAGGACTTGTGATTAGGTTGAGGCTGTGTGTTTTCCTGTAGTACTTGAAAACTGTTATATTTAATGACCATGTAGACTTCAACAAAGATATCTCCTGTCCAGGTAGATTCCCTGATGTAGGTCATAACTTATGTTTGTATTGAGCTGACTCAGTAGCACTCCAGTTTTCCCAAGTTCATAAAAAGAGGAAAAAACTACCCCCACATATTAAGTAATTAGTTCTCTTGTTCTTTGATACCGGGGCTCTAGGAGTGACAGTATTTGTATGGCAATGTGTTTATGTCTATTTTCTGATTGCTGAAACTGAAACATCCTCAGGTTGGTGAGGCACTGACACAGGTTGCCCAGAGAGGTGGCAGATGCCCCATCCCTGGAAACACTCAAGGTCAGGCTGGACAGGGCTCTGAGCAATCTGATCTAGTTACAGATGTCCCTGCTCATTGCAGGGGGGTTGGACTAGATGGCCTTTAAAGGCTCCTTCCAACCTGAACTAATCTATGAATCCGTGATTCTATGCTGTCTGAGTCTAGAATGTCAAACTACTGTTCTAATGAGGAATTAAATAATGCTATATACTGAGCACTGTTATGTCCAGAGAAATATGCTTAACATTTATTTAAAAGTCTCATCAAACACCTGCCTTAGGATGCTGTTTTAAATATGTCACTGCTGCTAATAATCAATTAGGAACATGCTAAAGATGTGTTATTAATAAAGTAGTAATGGGCCAAAGCAGTAAGACATCATTGCAATCATCTTGCATAAACAGCCTGCTTGAATGTTCATCTCTTATGGATAGCGAAAATAAATCTAGACTAAAACATAAGGAAAATAACATTAGAATAGTTGAGAAAACTGGAAAAATGTGGAATACTCAAGCTATTAGTTTAACTTGTTAACAGAGAAGTGAGGAAAATATAACATCTTAATAATTTATATGAGCAATTAGAGGACTAAATGTGAGTTGTTCTGTGCACAGTAAAGGTATTCAAAAACTTCATAAATATGTGCCTTCTCATATTTTTCTACCCTCTAGTTTGGTAATGTGTCATTCAAACTACTTTTACCACATTAATTTCTACCATATCACCAACTGCTGTCTTTGTAAAGAGCCAATAATGGTGCTGTTTTTTATTTTTTTTTTTTTTTATGATCAATGCAAACCTAGCTAGTCAGGCTATTTTATTTCTTTCCTTTGGGACATGAAACCTGGGTTTGAGCTTAAATCTGGTTTGGGGCTTGAGAATTTGGTAGAGGGAGCATGACAGTAGTCTTCTGTCACAGCATGTATCTTACTCTTCCCAGTAGTAACTCATCTTTCAGTGCTTGATGCATGTTTTAGGAGCTTAGAGTAATGAAGTAAATATATGAAAGAGGTTTCACAGAAAGTCACTTGGAATACCAAGGTATATCTATGCTTGTGTAGATGTTATTGACTCAGGCTGTTCTGGTGAATAAGAGTTTTAAAGATGGCTATTCTGTTTCTTTTTGACTTATTTCAGTTTTTCTCCCTTCATCTTATTAGTGATTCTGTCCTTGCCTGGGTTGGGCTTCTAAAGGCTGAGAAACCCTGCTTGCCAACTTAATATTAGTTTTCACTTCTGCTTATGATAAATTATCCCTAAATGACACGATATTGTGAATGGTATTGTTAACCAGCCTGCATGATGTATGGGCTATAGGTGGTCTTGCTGTACTCTCCTTACCTTGGTACAAGACACACAGGTTGACAAACTCATACATGAACTCAGGTGGAGATGCTGGTTATTCCCAGCCATCCTCTTGATGTGGATTGGCTCCACAGGTATGGGACAGCTTGCAACTATCACCTCTGGCTCTAGAAAATGCATTCCTGGATTCTGTAAGTGCAGAGTGGAGTGAGAAAGCTTGGGTGCAGATGAAATGGAGTGGATGTTTTGAGGTTGGAGTTTTGGGACAGAGGGGCAGGGATTTAATGCAGTGAGGGAGCTAAGCAGACACCAACATGGGCAAGCAGCTAGCAGAGATTCATTTGGCAAGTATTAACTGCCCTTTAGAGGTAAGCATTCAGAGGGGTTTAATAAAAGGCTGCAAACATCTTAATTTCATTGACATGAGAAATAGGGGGCTATAATTTGGAAGTGCAATAGTTGAATGAGGCATAGAGGAATAAAGTATGTGTGTGAAGGCAATCCCTTCTGTTTGTGGCTCTGAGCTCAGGTGTTATTCCTTTCCACACCATTCTATTGGCTATTAAAAGAGTTTTTAAAAATAAACCAACCAACCCTCATAGTAGTTTCCTCATCCATAGTTGAAAAGCAAATCCCATGCACTTGAGTGAAAAGAACGTGGTCTGGGAGTTTTTCAAAATTCCACACTATGTTTGCAGAATCATGAATTTGCAGATCATCTTGATAGTCCTAGTTTGTTATTTTGATGCTCTTCATCAAGTTTTCCTGGGCTGAATTATCTCCTCCCTACCCTCTGCTCTCCTCTTAAGCATTTAGTTTTGCACACTGCTTCAGGTATATTGTTCCTACAGCCATAACCCCTGTGGGCTTTGACATGATGCTTCAACTCCAACATGCTACACTGCAGATTTGTGAAACGTCACATCTAGGTTTTAGCACTTTTTTTGTTGTTCTTTTAATGATTTAAATTAAGTATCTTTGATAATGCTTTGCCTTACTTTCACTCCAGCTCACACACTTTTTTTTTTTTTTTTTAATGGAATCTGCTTTGTTGATTGTGTTATTCCTGCTTTCAGTAGTAGTTGCAGAACCTTCCAGTTCAGCTGCTGTGTTAATGTAATTAATGTGCTTTTACCCTCACTCTCAAGTAATTAATAGAGTTGAACCTAACAGCGATTCCCAGGACAGGTATTACGTTTGCCTTTTACTGCCCTTTCTTAATGGCCCTTCTGCTGGCAAGACTGCTCATGTCCCAGACAAATTGAATTAATTTTTAAATGCATATTTGTGAAATGCTTTGTCAAATGTACACATTTAGCAGTACACACGTGGTAGGCATTAATTCATTCTGCTCTAACCTTGTGTTTGGAATAACTCCTGATAACAAGCTGTATCTGTAGCTTGATACTGTGAGCAAAGAATGTTTCTGGAATGGAATACAGTGTTCCTATACTGAGGGGATCTGATTGAAGAGGGCAAGGTAGGAGTCACAGGAGAAGGGTTAAGGCAACTGTGATGTGTATCAGTTACTGAATGAAGGCAAAAGTAATGCTCAGATCATGCTGCTGCAACAATAGTTTCCAGGAAGTCTCTTTTTAACATCCTGTCTGTCTTTTGATTAAAATCATAGGTCTGGCTGAACAGAAAATGATTTGGCCTGTGACTTGGAAGACTTTCTTATACTCTCCTGCAAACACAGTTATAGTAGTGGAGTTAGAAAAGTTGGTACAAATTTTGACTAGTTCTGTGTCTGTCTTTTTCCTTCTAAATTTCTGGTTTTTTTTTCACTCATTCGGGGTTTCAGAACTGTAAAATAATTAATCAGTGCTATCCAAGGAAACTCTTCCAAAAAGATTGAGCAAGTATCTTTGAGGCTTTAGGAGCAAACGAACAGTACTTAAAATGATTTTTCAGATATACTGACAAAGATATTGATGAATATTGGCAATGTACTGAGGCAACTAATGTCAATGTATGGGGAACAGAGAAGTTAGTAGGCTGCTAAAATAAAGCAAATGGAATGTCATGGAACCACTAAGTTGGAAATGAGGGAGGAAAGATCATCACTAATGATACTTAGAGATACTTTTTGCCAGGTAAATCTAATCTTCAATTTATTAGTTTCATCAGTAGTCATGCTATCAAACATTTAAATTTTTTCAATTCACTGTATTTGGACAATTTGTTTCTCAATAATAATAATAATGTAAAATACAATAGTTTAAATAGCAGAGATTAATTGATAAATAACACAAATCTACATGGAATGTATAGCATATTCTCATCTGTGAATCAATCAAATACAGCAGTTCTAGATGTTATACACTTGTAACCAAGAAAAATATTTATGTGCAACTATCACCTTGAAGCATTGTGTTGTAATCAAACCTCACATGGCAAAATTTAAAGACAAATACATGCATGTCCCAACAGAGCCTTTCAAAGATTCTTCACTACAGTCACCAGTATGATGGAGAAGAGTTATGAATTGTGGTGGATTGACCCCACACACCTAGAGGAATGGAAGAGAGAACTGGAAGGACAAAAGTAAGGAAAAATAACTTATGGGTCTGGATAAAGGCAGTTCCAATAAGTGGAGGAAAAAAGTAAGGAAGAAGTGATTAAAAACCAATCATTCACCACCAGTAGACCAATGCCCAGCCAATACCCAAGTAATGGCTACTTTGGAAAACCTCCATCCCTAGTTTCATTGCTGAGTATCATGTTAGATGATATGGAACACCACTTTGGGCAATTCAGGTGAGCTGTCCTGGCTGTGACCCCTACCAACCTCTCGCCCAATGCCAACCTACTTGCTGGGGTGGCAGAGTGATAAACAAAGAAGGCCTTGATGTTGTGAAAACACTGTTCAGCAATAGCCAAAACATTGGTATATTATCGACACAAACCTAAACCACAGCACCCTATGGGCTGCTATGAAGAAAATTAACTCCATCCCAGCCAAACCCAGCACAACTGAACAAGCATGTTCAGTTTTTATGCTTCTAAGCTTCTGAATGCTTTGCTTTCCAGGTAGAAAAAGTGGAAAAAAAAAAAAATCTATGGGTTTCCCAGTTTTCATTGGCAGCATTCAACAGTAGGAAGGAACAGTTTAATATAAGGTTACCAACATACCAAATTTAAGATGACATGAAAAAATATTTTGAAATTTCAATTTGAAGCTTTTTTGTTAAAAGGCAATTTAAAATACTAAACCATAATTATTAAAGAACTTGAGCAAAAGTGGAAATGGAAAAGTCTGACGTATTTGAAAAAAAACCAAAACCCTAAACCAACTTTTTTCAAAATTAAAAAAAATTACCATAGTTTGCTCAAATTACCAAATCTTACTGATATCAAATCTGTATTTTGCACAAACAAGTATACAATAAAACATCGCCTGAAGTCTAAATCACTCTTTGTATTTTTGTATATGTAATTGAAGAGCTGAACAAGACTGTAACAGATATTTGAAGGATTCTCTAATTCTAGCATCAGTGATTTCCTACAATAGCATGCATATCTGCTGAATAGAGTCCTTTCTGATTACAGTTGCCTGTCATTTGCTAAAGCCATACAAATCACAAACAAGCAATTTTTAGCCTAAAGTATAAGATCTTTGAGCTGAACCATTCAGAATGGAGAACTGAGTTCAAATATGTTTAGAATGTATTTATTTAAATCTTTTGTTGTGTCTGAAGATCCATAAATGTGAAACTGTCCAGTTATGTTGTTTCTGAAGGATCTAGAAACAGCTTGCAGAAATGAGGATTAGAGCAGGGCTCTTATTTTAGGCTTGGGTGACCAGCTGATACATCCATATTCCTTGTTTGTTTTGGATCAGTGGCTTGGTTATGTGCTTCTGCATTGTTTTTGCAGTACACTGCCTGCATATCTGCTCTCTAGCATGAAAAATACTGCATTCCACGTGTAGTCTTAAATTATTGCACTTCATTAGCCTGCTGTTTTGAAAGAACAGACCTGCAAGCAGACCCAAGGAGGGCAGAGATGTACATATATTGCCCTGCGTCTAATGAAAAATTATATCATGGAGCGGAGGGAAGACAGAATTTGACTTCAAGCCTTCACAAGTTTTGAAAATAGCTTTTTAATCTAAGTTGTTAAAATGCAGAATGCAAGATTACAGCTAATCCTTAAAATTACCCCTTATTAATGAGAAATATGAGCTTTCATTATGTTGTACAAAACAGCAACCAATTAAAAAAATATATTAATAGGGCTTGTGGGAAGCCGAGTCAGACATTAAAATCTTTCTGGAAAGTGGATGTCAGTCTAAAGATATTTTATTAACAAACTAGCATGGGCAAATATTATATGTTAGTATTTGTGTTAGTATTAAGCCACAACTTTATTTTTATTTTTACTAATTTACAATGATTTACTTAGGTTAATTTATGTGACAGAAAAAAAATGAAGTCAGTGGAGATTTTGAAACATATGCTTTCTACACATGGTTCTATTTTCTTTTATTTGTGGGTAAATACCTCAACTCAAGGAAAATGAAAGATGCATTTTGGAGATTAGGCTTCAACTGAAGGAAAAATGGTTTTCAAGAAGTATCTTAAATGTCACAGCAGCTTTTTGGAGGGGGCTATGTATAGATTTCAGTGCAGGAAAAGATAAAAATAAGTGAATATTTAAGGTACCAAATAAATTTAGAAAATAGCTTAATACACCTGTGAAAAAGGCTAAAAAGTAGTTTGCACTCCCCCAATGTTAAATTCACCTATCCATATTGCCACCTTCCTGAAAAACAGAATAAATGACTCTTTCTTTCTCAGTAAACCTGTTGCCAGATGTAAAAGACAAAGTGTCACACTTCGTTGTTTCCATGGCAAGAGCAGCATTTCAACTAAGTTGTCACTGTTCATTCTGAACAGGCCTTTCCACAGGTCTGACTCATTACAGATTTGAATTGAATTATAAAGACACTGAGGCTAGTGGTTTACATAAATCAATATGAAAGGCCAGAAAACCCGTTTTACTCAAAAGTGGTCACTAACAATGACAGGCTAATAATGTGAGGCAATGTTATTTAAATCTAATTTACACGGTATCTTTATATGTCTAACAACCTAATCCTGCTTTTGCCTTTTTTTTTTCTTTTTTTTTTTCTTTTTTTTTTCTTCTGTAGAGTGATATACTTCTACCTCTGTCAGTTCTAAAGAAATTCCTGCTACTTACTGGGTACGAAAAGCTATAATTTGTAAGCATATTTTACAACACTCTATGCAGTGATTTTCCTATGTGCAGAATCTTTAATTTTTTCATTACTGGGGGAGAACAGCTATAAGGAAGGACCCTCATAAAAGACAAAAGCTGTTTTATGACAGCTGTTTCAAAATACAGTTAACAGTAAATAATAAAAGAACAATAACAACTAAAACAGTATTCTGTAACATCAGAATAAGTACGTATAGCTTTGTTAAATAGCAATTTGGTAACAAAAGGCAACTAGTAAAGAATAAGAAATAAACATACTGGAGTGTAAATATGAAACTAACTGAATATACAACAAGTATACTGTGTCCACAAGCTCTTGCTATAGGACCTTTATATTGTTACTAGCTCATGTGCATTTGTCTCCCATGCTCAGATGTAGATACACACAGAGGAGAACCACCAGGAAAGGCTCGAAGGACAGTTTTAATTCATCTTATCTAAACTCCATAATGAGCAGGAAGAAAAAGGACATGTGCCAAGAGACTTTCAGTCTACCTATTTTGGATCACAGTCTGCATGTGGCTTTCTTTTTTACTATAGTGGGCACTATCATACTAACTTCAGCAGTCTTAAGATTAATTTTATGCAAGTGTATTCTGTATCACCTGTATATTTTTTAGCGGGCAAGCTCAATATTTACAGATCTTTTCAACATACTTCCAAAAGACCAAAAAATTACTTTTATATAAATAACTCTAATTTTCTTTCTATCAATGAGTATATACTGGCTTAAGGAAAATTAATTTCTAGTCCAGGGAGCAAATTTTGTTTAGCTGGATCAGAAGGTGACCACTTCTATGTAACTTCTTGTTAGTTATTTGAGCAGTCATTGTCAAGTATCAATGTCTTAGTTGTCTGAAATGTGTGAAAGGTAGCAAATCCAGACAAAATTAACTTTTTTATTTTTTTTTTTTAAAGTGGATTCATGTCAATGTACCTGAAACTGGCTAATCCACTTCGTGTGCATCTGTTTTGTGTATCATTTTCAGAAGGGCTGCTGAAATAAGATTTTAATTTTTCTTTAGTGAAAAACACTTAATGGTGTTCACCTGAATGAAACCATTGAGGATTACGCAAGAGCTATTTAGGAGTGGTGGATTTGTATATTCAAGAAGGAACAGTGGGGAAATCTGACCTCTTAAATAGTACTTTCAGGATACAATTAATCTCATTTTAAGGAAGGCTATAAAGGCTGCTTACAAGAACCAGCTCAGGAGGGACATCCACCGAAGATGGAAAACTAAGAGTAGGTGACATTGATTCCAACCCAGTGAATGGGATTCAGCTGCCGTAATGTAGGTGCTACGAGACATATTGCCTCCAGCCACAGTTACAAAAGCACTTGCAACACCAACGAATCCTTTGCCATATCCGCCAGCTTCTACAGGCTGCACCCTAAGAGAGTCTCAAATAATTTGTTGCTTTGTTCAAATATAAAAATGATTTCAAATTTTTCCATATTTTAAAAAGAGAGTTAGTGCTTCAACACAGCACAGCTCACACTAATACAAAGGCCTAAATGGAGAAAAAAAAAAAAGGTCAATTGTGTTGCTCTTTGATACAGCAGAAAAATGTTAGGGGTCTAGAAATTGGTAAAACTGTAGCTGTGTTTTGACACCACCAAAATATTAATTATAATTATCTCTGAACTGTTTGATAAATTTCAATAACATACTTCAATTCCATTGTGTGTCACTAAGGCAAATTTATTAGGACATTTATCTGTCAGCTGTGCTTGAGAAATATTAATTTTTTTTAGATAAACTATTACTGGTGAACAAATACATCTCTCCATAATAAAAAAGAAATGGACAGAATTCAGATAACAGTTTTCAAAGGTGTTCTCTCTCAGCATACAAACCCCTTATTAGATAAACCTGTATTGCATAAAGTTGTCTACTACAAATATCACATCTTCACTTCATCAGAAAGAAGCAAAATTCTCTGGCTCCAGAAAGACAACCTATTTTGTCTTGTAATGTTATGGGATTTTAAGCCACCTCAGAAGACAGTAACCTATATCCACTATCTGTTACACTGAAATACCTTTCTTGTTTGTTTCCCTAAGTCATGCTTCTGCAAAAAGTGAAAATTAGCAGTGAATACTTTATAACTAGCATCAAGTAAGGCCCTCTACTTCTTGTATGTTAAGGAACAGTGAATACGCAAACTGTACCCACCATTTGCACGACATACATGTTGTTTTTGCAGACCTCTATCTTATTCCAAGCTGTCTCTTTTCCAGGCTGAATTAATCCTTTCTCATTCACTCCTTATGTGAAATTCATTATATACTTTGTTTCCTTTCTGTTTACCTTTTCCAGATCTACCATATTTTTGAAATGAGCAGGGTTTTGTTCAAGGTTCAGACACATATGTGTGCCAAGTACCCAAACTCCCCTTTTTGTCAATGGAAGTTAGCAGATGAAATGGGTAAGCTGTACTGATAAAGTGCAAAAGGACTGATAACATTTGAGATCTATTTGTGTTTGAGTCACCTGTGTAGATAAGACATGAGACCTGGGAAAGACACATTCCTTTTCCTGTACCAAATGCCAGGAGAGGTAGCATTGGTGGACATATGTATTGAGTCCTAGATGCCTGTGCTCAGGTGAAGTGAACTGTTCTCCAAGATTTATTGAAAACAATGGGAACTTGCACTCCTGGCTTTTAAACAGAGGTGTCTTAATCTTCAGTTTCAGTCATTCCCTCCTTGCTCCCCCTCCCTCAGAGGGGATTAAAACTATGTGCAAGATATTGGCATGAAAGTAGAGCTTCCACACTATATACTATTGTAGAATTTAACTTCCCCATTGCTGTTTTAAACCTTCCCTCCCGCCTCTGCCCCCCCACCCTGACTCCCCCATCCCCCCTCAGTTTTCTTACTGATATTTAGACTGTTTTCCTAATGGAAATAGTTGGAATGATTCTGCCAATATCTTCATAGAATCATAGAATGTTTTGGGTTGGAAGGGACCTCCAGAGCCCATCTAGTCCAACCCCCTGCAGTGAGCAGGGACACCATTACCCAGATCAGGTTGCTCAGAGCCCCGTCCAACCTGGGCTTGAATGTTTCCAGGGATGGGGCATCCACCACCTCTCTGGGCAACCCGTTCCAGTGCTTCACCACCCTCATTGTGAAGAATTTCTTCCTTACATCTAATCTAAACCTACCCTGTTTCAGCTTGAAACCATCACCCCTTGTCCTGTCACCGCTGTCCCTACTGAAAAGATTCTCCCCCTCTTTCCTATAGGCCCCCTTTATGTACTGAAAGGCCACAATCAGGTCTCCCCACAGCCTTCTCTTCTCCAGGCTGAAAGCCTGAAGAATCTCCTTGCTAAGTATGCTGCTTTGCTTTTGAATGTCTGAAAACAGTTTGCAGAGGTAAGTTTTCTGAAAAGGGTGGCTACACAGCCTGTTCATATGCGTAAAGTAGAATGGCCTTCAGTGAAGATACTATTTTTGTTATTCATTGACAAATCTGGTCTAGAGTCCTTGGGACAACATTTTATGATACCTATGATTCACAGAATGTCTTTTTCCTTCCAAAAAAGTTTTCGTCTCTGTGGAGGTGTTCAAAAAAAAAAAAAGCCTCAGCACGGGGAGAAAATGATCACACAGGATGAAAAAATATTTTCTATTTAAACTACATAAATTGGAAGAAAAGCACAGAGTATTTTCATGTTTAGTCTTCTCTTGTTCCAAATACGAGTCTGCACTGTGGACCAAGTAGTTCAAAGCACTTTAGATTTTTAAGCATATACTTGTAAATACAATTAAAGCTAATACTGTGATCATACTAGATAAGACAGTATTCTGGGATGTTTCTGAAAGAGTTTGGCCATCTACTATAAAAATATATACAAGAGAGAATAAAAAGGAAGAATTGCTTTATATAAGATAACTGTTAATATTTAATCCATAAATGGGGTTCAGATAAGGTAGGATGCATAACTCCTGCTTTCCTGTCAAAACACCTTTTCAGTTTTTCCCAGGAGGTTTCTAATTCAGTAATTAAAGCTTAATTATCAAATTAGTGAGCAACTTTTTAGAGTATAATTATCATATCAGCTAATAACTTCTTAGCATTTAGACTCTCAATAAAACAAAATATCTGCATATAATGGATGATAAATCTAAGCCCAAACTCTGGATTCAACTTGTGGTGAATTCCAGGATAGAGCTGGAATTCAATGAGTGAAAGGATATACTGTGAAAGTATCATTTTCATATCTAGATTACATTTCAGTCATTAAGAAATATAAACAAACAAACTGGACACCTACAAGTCCATGGGCCCCAATGGGATGCACCCACAAGTGCTGAGGGAAGGGTCCTTTGAAAAGCCATGGAGAGCAGAAGTGCCTGAGGACTGGAGGAAAGTGAATGTCACTCCAGTCTTCAAGAGGGGAAAGGAGGAGGACATGGGAAACTACAGGCCAGTCAG